>WWET01008851.1:10125-23839 GCA_011038615.1 Limnodynastes dumerilii
GAACCTATAGAAAATACTGTTCTCAATGTTACATGGGAATTTTTTTACAATTTTATGCCTTGTTGATTATTTACACAGTCTTGTTATCAATAATATGTATTGGATGTCGACGTTTGACACTTCAATGTAATTTCTGTATTCTGCTTGATTCAATGCAAGACACTATGGGCCTGATCCAGACCTACGCTGGTGTGCGTAGTGTATTATCGCCGAACGTACCACCGATGCACGGCAATAGGTACTCCCCTTGCTCGTACCGAGTTTAGCATCCACACGCTTGGCAAACCCTACCCTAACTTTTGTGTTCATTCCCGCGGCCGTCCGTACATTCATTGCGTATAAACGATGCTTAGCACGCCCATACTGTACAATTTAAATGGCTCCCCCCGCCTACATTCCTTAACTCCAGCATCCGTACTAACTTTGTACTATAAACATGCCCCGTCATCGGAAAAAACGCAAACAATACGGACGCCAGAATTGCCGCTACGTGGTACGACCGGAAGTTGTCACTATGCGCATGCGCATAGTTTTTGCTGCCGGTTTTACACTTATGGTCAGCGTTAGTTCGCATGCGAGCGTAGGTCTGGATCAGGCCCTATGTGTGGTACAGGTCACTGTAATGAATATACTTTGAAAATGCTTTTGAAACTGCTGTTATTGTTTAAAATGCTCTAATAAAAAGATAAAAAAGCAATACAGACATGGTATGCAATCACATCCTGTGGTTAGCTGCAGATTCAGCACTATCATGGAGTGAGATTGCTGTCACTCACTGTCACGGGTTCAGAAGTTTGTGGACCTGTCATGGGATTCAGGGGCAAAGAAAGAGAAGCTGGAAGGTTTAATGGTTGACTTGCTCATATACAATGAAATAAGTAAAGTACAGTTCCAGAGTCTTTGGTTGAGCTGAATGTTAGGCTAAGCTGAGCCGCAACGTAAAAGTCAGCTGGACCGGATGACCTGAGGCAGCTGGACTGGATGGTGAGAGTCAGCTGGATCAGAAGGCTTGAGATAGATAACTGGATGGCTTGAGGCGGCTGGACCGGATAGTGAGAGTCAGCTGGAGCAGATGGCTTGGGTTAGCTGGAGTGCAGGCAGGACTGGACTAAAGTGCAGACAGGACAGGACTGGAGTGCTGACATAACCGGATTGGAATGCAGGGAGGACAGGACTGGAATACTGGCAGGACCGGACTTGAATATAGGCAGAACCGGACTGGGATCCAGGCAGGACCAGACTGGAATGCTGGCAGGACCGGATTGGAATGCAGGCAGCACCGGACTGGAATGCAGGCAGGATTACCAGGATCACAAGAGCAGGAAAGGAGGATCGGGATTTTCAGGATTGCAAGTGCAGGAAAGCAGGATCAGGAGAACAAGGCACCTTGGATGAACAAGTTGTTCTGGCAAAGTGGAGAAAGTGAGCAGAGTTTAAATTGGGACGCCTTACCCTCTGATTGGCTGGAGAACTGGACTGGAGAATCCTCATTGCAGCACGTAGATCATGTGAGGAAATCGAAGATGGCCGTGCCCATGGAACGGAGGTACCATGGGACTAGGCGCCAGAAATCCACATGGGACGCCCAGGCTGCAGTGGTGGTGAGTATGGGAGGCTGTCACTATACTAGTGACAGACTCCCTGCCCATGAACAGTGGACCCCCTGGGAGGACAGCGCTTGCCGCTGTGTTTTGTGACACTCACAAAATTTTTAGCTGTTAGTTGTCTTTGTTGCGCCAATGTGGTACCCAGATGTAACTGCTTTGTGGAGGGCCGTTTAGTTTAGCGGTAGCTGGGGGTTGTCCAGGTTGCATTGTGGATCACAGAGGTGTTGGAGAGAGCTGGCAGTTGGCCGTCTCATTATTATGTTATTGTTGCTTGCTATTTTGCTTGGTTTGCCCCCATTCAAATTTAATTAAATAATTAACCAGTTCTATTAAAAAATCACTAATTACCATTTACCCAAATAAATATAACTATCGTCATTTCACCCTTAATACTGTAATACTGTGTCTGTCAGTTATTCTAAGCATAAGGGAAGGACGGCTGGTCTCGGGGAGGAGCCATCAACAATGGGGGATATATATATATATATCAAGTAAGCCGGCACAGAAAAACACAGTTCATGTGTTAAGTTACTTTTCATATGTGTCTGTTCACTTGCTGCTTGTATTTGGTGGATGAAGTCTGTTTTGTGTATATGTGTGTGTGTATCTAAAATGGAGGCAGCTACAAAATCAGTTTATAAAGTAATATATATGACCAGTGCACAAGGCAAGGGGAATTTGTATAAAACACAAGACATGGCCTGGCACTCTTGCCATTACTCAGTTACAAATCATGAACTTCTATCTTTAAAATAAAAATCAGAGAATTAGTTACAAATATCTGCAGATATGTGATAAGCTGTTCGCCACTTACAAGGCTTCTCTGCTGAACAGTCCTAACTCTAATCTTAACTCTAAATAGAGCCCCAACTTTGGGTCACATATCTATCTAATCTATCTATCTATCTATCTATCTATCTATCTATCTATCTATCTATCTATCTATCTATCTATCTATCTATCTATATATATAGTCAAAGAAACAAAGCACTCTCAGGCTGAAGCAAGTGAAAAAAAACTGTTACTTTAATCCAACGTTTCAGGGGACTTCTTCCCCTATCATCAGGGACAAACATAAGAATAACAGTGATGGACAACATATAAATACATGTATAAATGATAACTCACCCAATCCTAAGTGAACAAGCAGGCAGGGTCTGGCTTTGAAAACTGGGACTATTTGATGAAAGTTAGCACTACACACAATAAAGTATTCAAGAGATGTGTATTACCTTGCAAGTGTCTGTCTGCTGTGGGGGCTGCATGTTTGCACAGGAATTTATGTGCTGCCATTGTGCCATTGTGGAAAGTACAAACTATTATTTCTCAGAAGGTTTAAAAAAAACACAGACCACACGATCTCAACCAAGACTCTTTTTATTGTCCAGCAACAATTATTTTTTTTTGGTTTTTAATAAAGAACATTATTGAAATGGTCAACGATGACATACAAAAAAAGAAAAATATGCTTTTTGCAGCATATCAAAAAATTTGCTAATACGAAAGAACCAAAGGTTATATTAAAGAACCAAAGAATATATTAAACGGTTGCACTTGTTATATTTGTTGTTTTGCATTTTGTTTGGCCATACTTTTTATTTCAACGAGCTGGCAAAAGATACAATCAACGTTTTTATTTATTTTCCGTAATTGCTGGATGCAATCTTTCGCCATAGTTATGATAGCCTGGTTGGCCTTGTCCTCATCCGGAGTATGCTCCCCACTAGAACTGGGAGTGCTTTCATGTGATATTATAATACCTGCAAAGGAAATACAGACACACTCAATATTTTACATATTACTTTGACTTTATTTGCATCCATCCCTGTGCCCCCAACATAAGACTAACTTTTTCCAGTGCTGCTTATATTGTCACTTTGAGCTTCTGTGGCTTCTGCACCAGAGTCCTTCTTGACAGAATCCTTTTCTGTAAAGGATTGCAATTTTCAATATCTGCTATGGAAATATCTGGTGAAAAAGTACCTTTTTTAATAGTACTGATATTTTCAGTAATGGATTCTTTATCGTTTGATCGAAGATTCTGTCTTGAAATGACAAGACAGATGTATACCATCATTCTCATGTCCACCATTTTATGCTAAACAACAGTGTCTGCTACATAAAGAGAACATGAAAACAAGCAATACAAGGAGAGTATTAATATGTTGTTGTTTCTTGGTTAAACTCACTTTTTATAATTCTTCAGATCTTATCCCACCTTGTCTTTTTCTTTCCGTTTCAGGTCTGACCAGCGCTCCTGCACCTGCTGCTTTTGATAGTAATGGCTGAACTTTCTATGAAGAATCTCAATGACTCTTGTCATAATTTTTCTTTTGCGGGCATTCACAACTGGGCACATTTTCTTGTGGCAATCGTAATCCCCATTTATCTAAAAACCGGTCAATCGTCTCGACCTCTGCACTTGTCATGGGCATGGAACGAAGGTCTTCCTCCATTTTAGAAGGCCTAGCATGTCTTGTTTCTGCAATCTTAAATTTTTCCTTTTCAGTTCAGCATTTTTCGGCACCTGCCCTTTCACCTTTGCATTCGTCATCCATTGATGCACTATTGTCTACTGAGGTGTTGGAAGGTTCACCTCCACTGCCGCCTCCATCAATAGCGCCCATCACCTTATCCGTCTCTGTCTCCATTACACTAATGTCTACCACTGCGGAGTGATATTACAGTTGAAGGATAATTCGATTTACTGCTGGGTCCTGTAAAAAATTGTGTACTGGATGAAAGTTTCTCATAACTTTTGCTGTGGAATCGTTCGGTGGCAAGATTCTTTTCTTCTTCTCTCCATTGAAATTACATAGTTCTGGTAAGTACTCATTGCTTTTTCTATTATGAGCAATACATATACCAATGTATAACAACATGCATGCTGTGTGTAGATTGTTATTTTGAATCATTATGATATTACAGTATGTCCTGTATACTCCAAATATCCTTTTATCCTTTTAAACAGGCAAGAACAGTTGAATGCTAACTGTAGGTTGTGACCAGGACCGCCATCAGAAATGGTGGGGCCCGGGACTGAAAAAATGCAGGGCCCCCCTGGAATTTTTTTCTATTTAACAAACATACACCTATCAGATATGTGTATATGTATATGTATATATATGTCTCCAGTCCCCCACCAACAATACTTTCATCATGTGTCTCCAGTCTCACCCCCCCCACAATACTCCTATCATGTGTCTCCAGTCCCTCCCCCCGCAATATTCCCATCATGTGTCTCAGTCACCACCCCAATACTTAATCCACAAATTTGATTGCCTTGCCCCCAATGGGTTAAATGAAGAGCTTAATCTATCTTGCTTTTTGTGAAGTTAGTGATACAGCCCTGTGTCATTGATCATGCATACCTGTCAGCATCGCCTTTTTGTTTTATATTATTGCATTTACCGCACTTAGACTGTCTTCCCCCGCCCCCATGTGTCGTGGCCGTTCCACCGTGGCTGATTGGGCCTGTTCCCCCGGGTGACGCCGCATGTGTTATAGCGTTGTCACGTTGCTTAGCATCGCCGACGCTTCACAGTGACGTCAGAAGGGGTGCGACGGCTTGTCTGCACGCTGTTCGGCGGCGCGGGTGGGGAGTCGATATGGGGTGGTTCAGAATCAGCTGCGGTAAGTTTGCTAATTATTTTGTTTCTTTATATAGCAGCAACACTGGCACTGTTCACATTTCGCAGCAACCTTGTATTACTTGGACCCCTGAGGACGGAGCGAGAGCTCCGAAACAGCTGTCGGGCCATCCATTGGACTTCACATGTCCCAGTCCTTCTCTATGTCTTTATGAAGCTTGGACCTATTATTCATGAATTTGGTTGGAGTTGTCAAGCTGTATTTTATTGTATTAATATACAATAAAATTAAATCACATAGATACAAAACTTAGGATTAGATAGGTAAGACGCAAGTCTATCCAGATCTACCTAACAGAAAATTTATAGAAAAGGGGCGATTTCATAATTTTTGTTCAAACCAATGGGGACTAACGTATTCAGTTCATATATCCATTTAATTTCTCTCTGTGATAGTTTTTTTGGGAGATCCCCACCTCTAGCACTCAGTGACACATGTTCTAACATCTTAAAAGTTAAACCGGTTGGGTCTGCATTGTGATGGTGAAAGAAATGTTCTGAAACTGAATGGCTTAATACTTTATTTTTAATGTTTCGTATATGTTCCTGGATTTGCAATCTAACATTGCGTTTTGTCTTGCCTACATATTTTTTATTACAAGGACATTCCAGCAAATATATTACTGAGGACGTAGAGCAGTTCATGAATTCCTTAATTTTATATTCTTTATTTCCATTCAAGTTAGTAAATGTCTTGTTAATCCTATCTACATATTTACACACTATGCAGTGTGAGCATTTATATGACCCAACACATTTATTGCCCCATAAATCATTGGGCCTGATCCAGAATAACGCATCGGAGCGAATTTACGCGTGGCGGAGACGTAAAATCGCCTATTTCTAAGTACTGCACATGCGCACCATAGAAAATACGCTCATTAGCGTAGCGTAATTGTGAACGTATGGGCCATTCATGTATTTGTCACGTAAATACTTGTGTGGGCGTGCCAATTTTACATGAGTCAACAATACGTTTCATTTACATGAAGTAGGTGGAGGTTTGTATTTAAAGTGTTCAGTATGGGCGTGCTAAGCGGCGTACGTTTACGTAGTCTATACGTCCGTTAGCGAACGTACGCTGTTACGCGAAAAAAAGTTAAGGTAGGGTTTGGGAAGTGGAACTTAGTGAAACGTATTGCACACGTAGTTCTGGATCTACCCCATTGTGTTTATTAGAAGCTTTGCTTGGTAAATTGCTGGGGGTTAAAATATCTTTTAGATTTTTGGCTTTCCTGTAAACTATTTTTAGTTTAGCTGGAAGTACTTTGTTTAGAACAGTGTCTGAGAGTAGGACCTCCCAATGTTTTTCCAATGACTTTTTTATTTCATTTTCTGCACAGTTATACTGTGTAATGAATGTGACTGGGTATTGATCTGAATTTTTATTTTTATAATCTAGAAGGGATTGTCTTTCTGTGTCCTCTGTCCTTTTCATTGCTTGTTTTTTTTTTTTATACATTCTTTATTTTTGATTTTCTCTAAGTCCGCGTGGGACCAACACAACAATACAGTACAACCAATGTTCCAGAGAATTAGAGCACATACAAAATAACATTAGCAAGGTTAGGGACAGGTATGCCTATGCTTCTATTGAAAGCCAAACCGAATCCTAAACATACAGGAGAGGAAGGAATACAAACAGGCAATAACCATCAACATATTGGTGAGATGTCATTGCTATGCTGGAGGGGAGTAATATTCCCCTGAGATAGACGTGCTTAACAGGTTAAAGAGTGAGCAGGGGCTATCTCAGCTTGGGAAATGTACCCGTTTACAGAGTCAAGGAACAAGGTATAATCAGGTAACCAAAACAGATAAGTTAGTACAGGACAAGACCGGACAAAACAAGTCAAGACAAGACACAGGGGGGGGGGGATAAGTCATTTATAAGTGTAGCATGCCGGCTCATCAAAACAGAAGGAAATGGTATTTAAATCTTCACCCAGAGACCAAGGTAGGAACCCTTTAGGTAGTAGACGGGTTAAGCGCCTCAGTATAGGAGGGAGAATTTTTAAATTCCAACCAGTAAAACCAGGTGGCGACGTGCTGGGAGACTTGTTCTGGGGTTACAAACAAGGTTTCTTCCATTGACTTATAGTAGTCTATGCGGGAAAACCAGCTCTCCATAGAGGGGGGTAGAGCTGCTTTCCAGTGGAGAGGGATCTAAGATTTGGCGGCATTGTTCAAATGTTTAAGGGGGTACTTTTTATAGCTGGAAATAGGCATTTGAGAGAAAGAGAGAAGCCAAAACTCCGGGGAGTCAGGGACTTCTGGACCAAAAATCTTCCTGGAGATGGAAATCACCTGGTTCCAGTAAGGTACTATTCGGGGAAAAGACCACCAGACATGAAAGAGGGTTCCCACATCTTCACCACATCTCCAACAGGTAGCCGGAGTACCCGGGAAGATCTTATGAAGCACTGCGGGGACCCTATACTATCTAGTTAATAGCTTGTATTGAGTTTCCAACACTGCTACGCTGGGAGAGCAGGATCGGATAAGGCGGAAGACCCTTGACCAGTCAGCATCTGAAAGAGAGTGGGCGAGATCCCTGGTCTAAGTGTCCACAAATTTCAACTGCAAGGTGAACAGCGATGCGATAAGTAGTTTATAAATGGTCGAGATGAGATGGGTGGGGGTAACCGAGGCTAGGCACAGTGCCTCATAGGGAAACGGGGACCGACTCATGTGGGTCTTGTTACTGGTGTGTTGGCAGAAATGGCGGGCTTGCAAATATGCCCAGAAATATCTTTGCTGGAGACCATAGGTCTCAGATAACTCATGAAAAGGCAGGAGGGACTCTCGCCTCATCAACTGGTGGACCCTGGAGAGCCCAACTGCCGCCCTCCTGGAGAATAGGCTATGTGTGAGACCTGGGGGAAAATCTGGATTGTGAGTGAGAGGTGTAAGTGGTGAGACAGAAGAAGAGTACTTGTGTACTTCGCATTGTGTACGAAAGTGTCTCCAGCACTGGAGTGTAGGTAGGGCTTAATGTAGGATGATTAATTGCGGGATGACCTGCAACCAGGGTATGATGTGCAATGGAGACTGGGTAAAACAGTTTTCTAAGTTAACCCATTGGCGAGTATCATTTGGCCGGGATCACTCAAATATCCTCAACAGCATTACCGCCCAGTAGTAACCCTTGATAAAGGAAAGTTGGAGGCCTCCATTATCCTTATTGCGGAAAAGCGTGGCCTGGGTGCGTCTGGTTGTTCCAGACAAACTTCCCAATTTCATGCTGGACTACCTTAAAATATGAGTTTGGAATTGCAATCGGGAGGGTCTGGAGGATATAAAATTTTGACCACGTTGATGCGGCCCATCCAGGAGAAATCTTTCCCCGACCAACGTGAGAACTCTTGTCTAATTGTAGTCAGCAGTGGGGGGAAGTTAGCTTGGAACAGAGCCGAGGCAGATTTAGTAAGGGTCACTCCTAGGTACTTCAGGTGGGAAGGGTGCCAGCGGAAGGGGAAACCTGCCTAAAGAGATTGAGTAGAGGAAGCCGTCAGATTCAACTCCAGGGCTGTCGACTTGTCAAAATTGATTTTCAAGTTGGATAGTTTCCTGTAGCGAGAAAGCTCCTCCATAAGATTGGGAAGGGATGTCACAGGGGAGGTGAGAGTGGCGAGAAGGTCGTCTGCAAAGAGGGCTAGTTTAAATTCCGAACCCCGCACTCCCACACCTTGGATATTGGGGTTCCACCGTATCAACCTGGCCAGAGCCTCCATGCAGAGGACAAAAATGAGGGGGGGAGAGCCCCAGCCCTGGCGGGTTCCGTTATTTATCTGAAAGGGGTCTGAGAGGCCCCCGTTTATCCTAATCCGGGTGGAAGGTGTACTGTAGAGAGCTAAGATCCGATGCAAGCAGAGTGGGCCCAGTCCCAGATGCTCTAAGACCCCTTTGAGAAAGCCCCAGTCTACCCTGTCGAAAGCCTTCTCCGCGTCGGTGGACAAGAGAAGGGTTTTGGGACTTTGTGAAGTGACTTGATGGATAAGGCTAATGAGCTTAGTGGTGTTGTCCCGGGCCTCGCGGCCCGGAACAAACTCCACCTAGTCATTGTGGATAACCCCTGGCAGGAATTGCTTAAGCCTGTTGGCCAGCAGTTTGGCGTATAACTTAAGATCTACATTCAGTAGCGAGATAGGCCTATAGCTAGCGCAGAGGAAGGCGTCCTTCCCCTCTTTAGGGATGACTGTAATATGGGCGGATAGCGAGTCTGAGGAAAAATGGGACGTGCTCGAGATCTGGTTGTATGCTGCCAGCATCATAGGGGTCAGTTTGTCTTTGAGCACTTTATAATAAGAGATGGGGAAGCCGTCCGGGCCAGGGCTTTTCCCATTGAGGGAGGATTTAATGGCCAAATCAAGCTCCTGCGCTGTAAAAGGGGATTCCAAGTGGGCTATCCGCCTGAGAGAGTTTGGGGAAATCACAGTCTATGAGGTATTGTCGGATGTGGTGAGCTCTGTCCAGGGCAGACTGGGGTGACAGGGTTATCAAATTGTAGAGGGAAGAGTAGTATTTGTGGAAGGTGTTAGCAATTACCGCATCGACGTGGTGCACCCGCCCATCGCCATCTGTAATGGAGGGGATATAAGTCCTAGCCTTCTCCACCCGCAATGCCCTAGCTAACATGCGGCTAGGTTTATTACACCACTGGTAGTATCTCGTCTTACACCTGCGGACCGCCGCCTTTGTTTGAAAGTTAAGGAGCTCACCCAGTGCCTTCCGGGTATCCGTCAGTTCGACTAGAGTGGCCCTAGAGAGGGTTTGTTTATGAAGGGACTCCAGAGTTGAGATGTTCTGGAGGAGCCTGTCCCGCTGGGTATCTCTTTGTTTTTTAAGGTATGAGCACAAACTTATGCAGTGACCGCGGATCACGCATTTGTGCGCTTCCCAAAGGGATATCCTGTAGATGTCCCCCACATCATTCAATGAAATGTAATCTGCCAGGGCCTGTTCCAATTCTGTGCGGGTGTCTAAATTATGTAGGATTACATAGTTACATAGTTGATGAGGTTGAAAAAAGACAACAGTCCATCAAGTTCAACCTATTTTGGATCTCCTGCGATCCCTATCTTTATATTTGAAGTTAATCCATATAAAGTAACCTCCAAACTGTTGCAATCATAAGATAAATAAATACATACATATTTACCTTGCTCCACTACTGTCTTTTATTTAAATTAGCGGTCCTGGTAACCCTGAATGTCCTTTTCTGCAAAAAATATATCTAATCCTTTCTTAAACATATCCAGTGCAGGATTGACTCATTGAGTCGCCAGTTCCAGGCCTTCTGGGCCTGACGTTGAAGGTTAATAGTTAGAATGATAGGGGCGTGGTCAGACCACGTGATGCTGCCAATTCGGGAGTCCAGGAGGTTATGTAGGTAAGAATGATCTAGGAGAAAGTATTCTAATCTAGAGTAATGTTGGTGTACGTGAAAGAAGAACGTATAGTCTGTGTCTGAGGGGTGCATGAGTCTCCAGGTATCCACCAGATGATAGGTGTGAAGAGATTTCCTTACCTTTCTTGCGTCACGGAGGGATGTGGAGGGCGCCCCTGATGTAGAATCCACCCGTGGGTCCAGTGTCCAATTGAGGTCGCCTCCTACAATAAGCACTCCTTTCCGATGGGATTCTACCTCCTCAAGGGTTCTGGCCAGAAAAGCAGGTTGGTTAGTGTTTGGGACATATAAGTTGACAAGTGTAAACTGCTGGTCAAAGATCTTCCCCTTCACTAGTACCCCCCGTCCATCTCCCAACTCATGTGATGTGAGGGCAGAGACGTGAATACGATTGGAGAATAAAATGGCTACCCCTCTATCTTTGGATTTGGAGTAGTTGTTGTAAAAGGCGATGGGGTAGTGTCGGTTTCTCAGAACTGGGGGATTAGGGCCTCTAAAGTGTGTCTCTTGGATAAAAGCAATGTCAATTCTCCCCTGGCGAAGGGTGCGGAAGAGGTTTGTCCGCTTCTCTGTTACGATTGGGACTCTCTGCTTACCGCTCTCCTCTCCACACGTCCCGTCCACTGCCCTGCTCAGTTGCTCCTCTCCACCGCCGACATGCTGCTTCGCAGCATGTAAACAAAGCCACGTGGAGGTGACGTCATCATCCCCTCCAGGCGCGCGCTCCGTCAGCTGTTTTGAGACTGAGTCCCGGCGCATAGTCTCTTCCTCCTCCAGCGCGTCGGCTGCTAACCTATTAGAGGCTAGCAGCTCCTATTTAATCTCTCCCTGTTTCTCCAGCCAGCGCTGGTTATAGAATCTGATTCAGTATCTGTGCCTGCCTGTTCTTTCTGCTCTTCTTGTTCTTGCTACTCTCTTTTTGATTACTGAGTGTCCCCCGTTGTCCTTGCCCTGAACCTTGCCTACTTACCTAGTGTTTACTCTCCTCCTCTCCACCTCAGTGTTATATTCCAGTGTCGTTATCCTCTCCTTCCCTGAGTGCCTGTTTCTGTGCCCCCTGTGGGGTAGCTGTGTGAGTGCTGTGTGTATGTGTGTGAGTAAGTCCCAGTGAGTCCGTTTGTCCTGTTAGTTTTGTCTCTCCCCTACGTCGGCGTCTTGTTTAGTGTTCTTTGTTGTTAGTCACGGTCCAGTCTCTTCTGGTTCCACTGTTGCTAGATCCCTCTTTGTCTTATCCATATCCCGCTACCCTGTTTCACTCTTCCGGGCCTACTCTATAGGGTGTAACCTGACGGATACCTACCTGCTCCAGACTATCCCCACCTTCAGGGGCCCTAGCGAACACTCGGGCCGACTTCAGGCTCTACTAACTGGTGAGTACCCGGCTTCCTTGTCTCCTCTCTACGGCCACCCCGGTACTTGTCCAGGTAATCCGAAGAGGTTTGCCTGCTTCTCGGGAATGTTTAAACCCTTCGCAT
This sequence comes from Limnodynastes dumerilii, assembly GCA_011038615.1. Lineage (NCBI taxonomy): Eukaryota > Metazoa > Chordata > Amphibia > Anura > Limnodynastidae > Limnodynastes > Limnodynastes dumerilii. Next base: position 22,268 of record WWET01008851.1, read on the forward strand.
TTAAGGAAAGCAAATTAAGCTTGGTACTCATGGGGACCGCCATGGAGAGTCAGGGGTAGCTGGTGGAGCCGGTGGCGAGCTACAGAGGAGCAGGGAAGTACCGTAGAACTGTGACCTGGGGAGGGAAGAGACACGAGGGGGGGCTGGGTAGACGAATTTGACATACATGACAGAAATATGCTAGAGGTGAACTTGTAAATAACAAATACAAAAAGCCAGTGAGTCCCCCATAACAACGAGGAAAGGAGCTAAGGGGAGGCATTGGGGGGCCATGAGTCATCCCACCCCCAGGGAGACAGATTTATAACTGAAGTGGAGCGGGCACTCCACGTATACTTATACTAAGAAAGTCAGGACCAATCAGGTGCCAATAGAGTCTGCTGCGTTGTCAATGGGCCTGGGATTGCGACGTCGTTTCCGGGCGGTCTGCCAGTCGTCACAAGGAGTCGTAGAGAAGGAAGAAGCAGCATACACCGATCTGTGCCAGTCCGGCAGGGGAATCTGAGGTAGGTCCAGTAAGTTACAAAATTGGGCTAAGTCCGCTGGACTCTGGAGGTTTGCAGTCTTGCCACTGTGGGAGGCTCGAAGGCTGAGGGGGAAACCCCATCTGTATTTGATTTGTCGCTTTCATAACTCATCGGTAAGGGGCTTGAGTAGGCGACGTTGCGTGAGGGTACACCATGAGAGGTCCTGGAATATGTATATACGATTTCCTTGGAACTCCACAGTCTCCCGTTGCCGGGCTTTCAACAGTATAGCTTCCTTGATGGTGTAATAATGCAGGTGGCAGTCTCTGGGAGGTTCCATCAAGGGTCGTCTAGGGCCGAGGGCCCGGTGAGCTCTGTCGAACTCAATGGCAGCATTTGGGTCAGCCTCCAGTAGGTCACTGAAAATGGCCATCAGAGCATCAATTATTCTGGGTGGGGGAACCTCCTCTGGAATCCCACGGATCCGCAGGTTATTCCGGCGCCCCCGGTTGTCCAGGTCTTCAAGGTGCAGCTGGACCTCTCGAAGTTCTGTGGTGCAGGCCTCCAGGGAATCTTTCAGTTGCGAAATGACATTAGTCTGTTCCTCCTGGGCCTCCTCCAGCCCGGAAATCCTGGTAGATATGCCGGTGACCTTGGTGCGCAGGGAGCTCAGTTTGGACTGAAGCTCCCCCCGGAGGCCCTGCTCCAAAGCTTGCATGTCTTTCTTGGTGGGCAAAGAGTCCAGGCGTCATAGTATCTCGTTGAGAGCTTCTGTGTGAGACGCCTGGGGAACAGGGTCATGGAGACTGGGGGCAGGTGTTATGGCACACCGGGATTACCCCCGAGGTACCGGTGTGGCCCAGGAGAGGAACTCCGGTTTTACCGGTGAAGTACCGGAGTGCCCTCGACAAGATCCCACAGAAGTGCCGGGCAAGATTCCGGATCAAACTCGTAACCACCCGGAGGTTCTTCACCAGAGCCCCTGAAGGTGGGGATGGACTGTGCCCCCCCGGGGGCGTGGTCGTACTCCGTTGAACTTGGACCCGGAGGAGAGAAAGAAAGACACCACACAGTGAAACCCCGAGAGGACTGAGAACAACAAAAA
>WWET01008852.1:18211-28244 GCA_011038615.1 Limnodynastes dumerilii
GACAGATGATAGGACTACTGGGGGGGGAGCTGGACAGATGTAGGGACTACTAGGGGGGGAGCCTGACAGATGATGGGACTACTAGGGGGGAGCTGGACACATGATGAGAATACATTCAACGGCTGGGCTTGTCTGAGGTACTACGAATGCTGGCTGCAGGGGGCACAATTCATTAAAAAATATTTATTTTTTCCTGTTTTCCTCCTCTAAAAACTAGGTGCGTCTTATGGTCAGGTGCGTCTTATGAAGTGAAAAATACGGTAATTTAATTTAAACTTTTAGCACCTTTAGCACTTTTAGCACTTTAAACATCACTTCATTTTTTTCCCTCACCCATTTAGCACCCGATTAACCTTTTTCCTCAGTCTTCTTAGTTTCTGGAGGGGTTAGGTGATACCCCCCCTAGGATATTGGGCAGCTTCCTCCCAGACCTTTTATTATTTATACACCCCAATTATTTTATTATATCAGCACCCTCCAGTACACCATATATATTTTTTAAAGCTAATTGTATACTTTAGGGTAGGAATCTGGACACTTCCCGCTATGATGTACAGACCACGGGTGGCCGTAAGGCGCTCGTAGGTCTGGATCCGGCCCCTTGTGCCTTGTATACAGCTGCCTTCTGTCTGTATATATTTATGTTCATTGAATCCTTGCATTTGGATATTTCTGGTATTCTTGTATTTAGGCTGCTCTGTTGTCTGGACTTCTGTTTGTATTTACTCTTGTATTTTGTAGTCAGTGTATCTCTGTACACCAGCATATTGTGTTTTCTGTTACTCCTGCTTTATGTTTAATGCTCCCTCTTATTCCTGATTGTATATGTACTCTGTAGTATTTATAGTCTTTATTTTATTTCATCTTGTTAGTTGTGTTATTGTATTTTTATTGTTGCTCCTAGCTCACTATTCAGCTGTTTTCTGTAATACTTTGTGTTCAATAATAAGCACTGTTCATCTCTTCACACCTGGCTGGTTATTAGTGCTTAGCTACACCTGGGGCTGCCTTTCAGGGGTTGTGCCCTGCTTGGTGCTCTGCTGCACAAGCCTATCCCCACCAACAGGGGCCCAAGTGAAGACCAGGTCCCAGTTAGACTCCACACCCTGGGAGCAGCCATGTAACATAATTTAAATCTTATACCATAGAGTCTGTCAGAGTCTGACAGTTTTAGAGTTAGGACCAAAACAGAGAAGCCTTGTAAGTGGCTGGTGGCTTATCATATATCTGTATAATGTTTAATGTAAGAGGGTGGGCGCGTATAAATGGCTTATCATATATCTGTATAATGTATAATGTAAGTGGCTGGTGGCTTATCATATATCTGTATAATGTTTAATGTAAGTGGCTGGCAGCTTATCATATATCTGTATAATATATAATGTATAATGTAAGTGGCTGGTGGCTTATCATATATCTGTATAATGTTTAATGTAAGTGGCTGGCAGCTTATCATATATCTGTATAATATATAATGTATAATGTAAGTGGCTGGTGGCTTATCATATATCTGTATAATGTTTAATGTAAGTGGCTGGCAGCTTATCATATATCTGTATAATATATAATGTATAATGTAAGTGGCTGGTGGCTTATCATATATCTGTATAATGTTTAATGTAAGTGGCTGGCAGCTTATCATATATCTGTATAATATATAATGTATAATGTAAGTGGCTGGTGGCTTATCATATATCTGTATAATGTTTAATGTAAGTGGCTGGCAGCTTATCATATATCTGTATAATATATAATGTATAATGTAAGTGGCTGGGGGCTTATCATATATCTGTATAATGTTTAATGTAAGTGGCTGGCAGCTTATCATATATCTGTATAATATATAATGTATAATGTAAGTGGCTGGTGGCTTATCATATATCTGTATAATGTAAGTGGCTGGTGGCTTATCATATATCTGCAGATGTATGTAACTGATTCTCTGACTTTTAATTTAAAGATAGAATGTTATGGTTTGTTGCTGGCTATTTGCAAGAATGCTGGGGTATCTATTTGTATTTGTATAAATATATGCATAGCTAGAGAAGTCATCTGCGAGTCACTGACCACATCCTAGCCTATAGTTGAGACAAAAATTTACAGTTATTCTTAGGTGTGAGGTGGAAGCACAGAGTAGTGTGGTCTTCATGTGAGAAATGTGCTAGATAAGGGTTATGGTTTTCTGCTTTACTTTTGATAGCAGTGAGTAAAATGATGTCCATATGTCCACGAGAAATTGTTACTTATACAGGGGGGTACATGGTGTGAAATAATAATACACTGTAGAGATGGGTCCTCGGGCATTGTGGGCTGGGACTGATAGTTCATCCTGCAAAGATTGATGTGTATCTTCAATACGGTATATTGTGCAGGGCTAGACAGCTATATACTGTGTTCTCTTAGTCTGCCCAGTCACAAGCAGCAGCATCATTTGCATCATGAATGTATATTGCTGACACGGATGTATTGTATGTACATTGGCTGCAGCTCACACATCCTATACTGCAAAATGAGCCCATTTTGGGCAAAAATTACCTTTAACGTGTGAGTGTATGTATGTGTGTGTGTGTGTATGTTAGGGTATTAGCCTGTAACGTGGCAGAGGTTGATGTGAAGGATTGTATAAAATTATAAAGAGCTACTTAATATTATGGCACTGTTAAAAGAAACATATGTAAAATGACAATATTTATAATACAGTCATACTATCTGACTGCCAGGACATGTAAGACATCCAGTAACGTTCTCTGTGAAAGCAGAAAGTTTATAATGTAGATTTGAAAATAATAAAAATTCTGCATTAAGGAATTGCGTTTGTTATTGGCTGTAACAAGTCCCGTTTTCCATATTTTTTTAGGCAATTTATAAGTTACTTATTTCACACATTAAAATAGTAGTTTTATATTGAATGAACAGATGTAATAGAAATAGTAGGATGCAATGCATTAGTAAAGCACATTACACAATGAACCAGAGATTGTGTCAGTGTATAAGCACTGTTGAATTTGTTGTGACCCATTCACCATCCGAACCTGCTTTCCTATTGCAGCACAGACCAGGACCATCTTCTTCTTTGTCAGTCTGCCTCACATGGCCGCAACGCCGCACCCCTTTCCCGACACCCATAAAGCCACGCCCCTATTTAAAATGTCACTTTTTGCCAATTTTTTAAAGTTTTTTTTACATTTTCAATGTGGGGTAGGGTGGTTTTTGGGCAACTAGAAACCCCCCCTGGGTGTGCCAATGTATCTGTTGTTTATATAATTAGTGCACAACTTTAGCTCATCCTCTCTGGAATCCACCAAGACTAATTCTAACAACAGCAATTCCTCAATGTTTTGGGGGTTTAGCATCCAACCCCAATCACTCACATGGTGATCCTGCAGCATGTAATTGCTGGGTACAGTATCACTGTGAGTCGCTAGTGGTGTTATTATATAGAACAGATGTAATAGTCTGTCACAGTGATGAGTGTCTTGTCTCCCTGTCACCTGTGGTTGTGTGAAATGTTACTTGTTTCCTGGAGAAGCTGAATCATTGTTTTGTATGTCGGCAATGTGTGATCTGTCTAGTGCAGTGCGCCCTTTCCCCTCATACCTTGTTCTGAGATTAGATGAAGGTGGAGCGCCCTTTCTTACCCTTTTTCTTATCCCTGAACTGTTTGTAGTATATGTTAAAGCATAGTTGCTGACTCTCCCGGAATGTCCGGGAGACTCCCGAAATTCGGGTAGGCTCGTGGCCTGGGAGAGCCGGCAAATCTCCCTCCATGAAACCACGAGCCTCAAGTCCTGCCCCTCTGCCTGGCAACACAACACCCCCATCCCTGTGAAACCCCCAAAAGGGGTCATTGATAGTCAAGGGATGGGGCTTAATGACACAATTTGCATAAATCCCACTGTTAAGCCCCACCCCCTGCATACATCAATGGCTTCCCTCTGGGATTACCCAGAGGGAAGATTTTAAATGTCGGCAACCCTGTGTTAAAGAATAAATATGACTGGTTGTTCCAGTACCAGTACTGTGATGCTCCAGTTCTGTAGACCATATAAAAGAAAAGTAATAACCAAGGACCTGATTCACACTTAAGAATTCTTATGATTTTACGTGCGTATATTTAAGAACAGATGCACTGCACATGCGTAGTAACATTTATACGCTATTTGCGTTAGACTTAAGCTTGCAAATTCCGTGCTTATACACAACAAACTCAAAATCTATAGGTTTGCGCATAGTTACATACGCAAAAAGGGGCGTTTGGCAGATACAAAGATTTGGGTGGAATTAAATGACAAAATGAAGGCGCGGTTATGCAGTTATGTTCCTAAGTAGACGCCCTACGCACTCAAATGCAAACCTACAGTTAAGGGAGCCCTATGGCACTAGTAAGTCATATAAGAATCTGAAAACTGGGGGTGTGCCGAGGGAGTTTCATTGCTATTAGTTGCATATATTTAGAAAGGGGGCCTGTCTGCATACGTTAGTAATTCTAACACTCTAACCATACATCTACAATTCAGATCTACGCTGCTTTACTAACATTCCATCATATTTATACGGCAAAGAAACAGTTCATAATATTTTGGACATAATTTAACGAGACTTAAAGAATTCTCTAATTGCAATTCAATCATCGGGGCTCTCTTTTCCATCACCAAGGGCAACTGTTTTTTTATCATATGTTTGGTATCCAATATGTTATTTTACATGTGAATTTTGATTATTTTAAATACTACTTTCTATTTAATTAATTTTTCATAATAAATTGCTATCTAGCTTTTTTTAAACCTGTGAAGTCATCCGATTATCCTTTTCTACTGTGGTCTATGCTCATTCAGTCTAACTTTGTTCTATTTCCCCTTTGTTCTGGGGCTAGCAGACCCCAGATGTTGAATTTGAAGCCGACAATCACAGTAGTCTGAGGAATACTTAGGAGGCACACTACACATCACCCAGTTCACTGGTTACAATCTTGCATATATTTAGAAACCTATCAAGTTCTTAAGTGTAAATCAGGTCCAATGTGACAAATGAAGAGTTATGTAAATAGCCTAGAGAATACCCCAATAATCAATCAAAAAGATCAGATGCAAAATATTTAGAGAAAACAATGTAAATTAAGTTTTTCATTGAGTCCAAAGGGAGTCATGGTGTTCATTCTATGAATCCATTGAGCTTCACGTTGAAGTAAGAGAGTGTCTCTGTCCCCTCCTCTGCATGGTGCTAATACTTGATCGATCATCCGGTATTTCAAGGTAGCTAAATTATGTTTATTAGTGACAAAATGTCTAGCCACAGGTTGTTCAGACAGTATGCCGTTGATCGCCCATGCGTATGGCCAATTTATGAAGGGCCATACGCTCTTTAAACACTCTTTTAGCTTTTAAGACATAAATCAAGTCACAAGGGAAAATTATGGTATAGGTAATGTATGTTGAAGTGCAAGTCAGACAATGTTTGCATATTTTCTGTTTGTATGCGGATGTATAAAGGAATTTCCAGGTACTAGATAATGACAAGTAATACAATTTAAGCATCAGAAACATCCAGATTTTTGCTGTACATGTTTGTAAACCGTAATGTCAGTCTTGACAAGCAGATCTCTAAGATTGCTACCTCGTTTGTAGCTAGAAATTTATTTGAAATTATATAATCCTGTTAAGGAACCATCAGAGGTCATCTTTTGTTATCCTGTGAACCTGTAACATTTGTGAAAATGGAAGCCGAGGGTGACAAGAAGTTTTCTATCTGTAGGTTTGGAGTTATAGAAGTGACCAGTTTGCTATCTAATATTTCAAAATTTACATCCAAATAGTGGATAGAAGTATTGTTAATTTCATAGGTAATGGTGATGGGGGTTTCATTCAGATTGAGATCATACATTATAGACTTGAAAATGTCCACATCTCCTTTGCCAGAGCATGAACAAGTTGTTGATGTAAAAAATGCAACGCAGTTAAAAGCGTACATCGCTCTATAGAAACCTCTCCTCATAAGATGTCATGTACAGGTTAGCGAAAGATGGGGCCACATTTAACCCAATCGCACCACCTGTTAACTGCAAAAAGTGATCACCTGTTTCTATTGAGTGTCAGTTCCAGTAATTTCATAAAGACTTCAATGTCTCGTCTTTAATAGATTGGGTTGCTGGTAATAGAGTCTCTGACTGCTTGTAAACCCTCATAATGAGGTATAGATGTATATAAGCTATTTCTATCTTTTGTCACCACCCACATGTCATTAGGGAGGTGTTCAAGCACCTCCAAATTATTCAGGAAGGTAATAGTGGACCTGATTCAGACTTAAGAAGGAGCTTGAAATTAAGGACCTGATTCACACTTAAGAATCTTCTTAAAATAAGAACTTAAAGTCACTCCTGGGCTAAACCATGTTGATTGCAGGGGAGTCATATTTCATCTGTTGCAAACAGTACTAGTGTTGAGAGGTGATATTTCCCAGCCCAAGTCTAAATAACAGTGTAATAGTAAAGCTGGTCAGTATCTGTGTGCAGTAAGCAATTCAAAGATATATCCCTGCATGCAAAGAATACAATTAAATTAATTCCCCCTGCAATAAACATGGTTTTGCCCAGGAGTGACTTTAAGTTCTTATTTTAAGAAGATTCTTAAGTGTGAATCAGGTCCTAAGAGAGGAAAGTTACACCTTGGCAAAACCATGTTGATTGCAGAGAGAGTCAGGTTAATTGTATTCTTTGCATGCAGGAATATATCTTTGAATTGCTTACTGCACACAGATACTGACCAGCTTTACTATTACACTGTCATTTAGACTTGGGATAGGAAACATCACCTCTCAATTCTTATACTATTTGCAAGAGATGAAATATAACTCCCCTGCAATCAACATGGTTTAGCCCAGGAGTAACTTTCCTCTCCTAATCTAAAGCTCCTTCTTAAGTCTGAATCAGGCCCATTATCTTTAAGATATAAATGGCCTTGTTGGACTATAGATTGGAGATAAAAGTCTAAAAAAATGGCTATTCTTGGTGGTCTGGTGGCGTCTTTGCAGATTTTTGGCACCGTATATTAAAGTGGTTTGATCGGGTGTGAAGTTTTTTAATAATCTGCCACCTGCTGGGGTTGATTCTGCATGCTTCATTTAATAAGATATCCAGTTCCAATTTGTACTGTATAACAGGGTCCTTAAGTAATTTCTTATATACCGCCATGTTGGATTGTTGATGTTGAATTTCCATTTTATAGTCATTTATATATTGAACAACTATCGCTCTTCCTTAGTGCCAGTTTTTCAGATTTCGCTAAATTGGTGTAGTATATATCCGTGTAAAACATTTAATGTACATTAGTTGATTGCGGGTCAAATTTTGACTTGAGCTCTGAATGGAGTCAAGGTGGAATCATCATTAATACTAAATTGAAAATGTTCCATTTTAAGCTGCTTATGAAGGTGCATATTTTCTATTTTCAAAATTAGGTCTTGATGTCTAGTTGTAGGAACAAATGAGAGACTACGATTTAAAACTCTAACCATTAACAAAAAGTGTGTGTTTAGATAGATTAAAAATTAAGTCTGATGGCCTCCGCGTTTGGAGCCTCCTCCACTGTCCCTCACGCAACGAAGATGACAGAAATACAGATGGCCGAGGGGAGTGCCTAGGGGAGTGCATTGTAAGTATGCTGGCGTAAATACACTACGCACAAAGGCGTATCATATACAAAGGTCTGGATCTGGCCCAATGTGTGAACAACGTATGATTTCAGGTAAAGGTTCTCATCAACTGATTTGCGCAAGTGAGTAAGGGCAATGAGTGAAAATGAATGACAACATGGTAAGGGTCACTGAACCTGACTAGCTAAAGGGGGACATAGTCCTAGAGGAGATGAACAACCCCCCCGAAAACTCTGCATCTTTTTTGCCCAATACGGTCTTTATTGCCCAACAGGTCTTGTTAGCCCAATGGCAAGGAAAATTTAGGAGGGGAAAAGCCCTCCATGCCCTGAGGGCAGCATGCCAGACGTCAATGGGCTGCTGCAAGGACTAAGGCAACATCAAAGGGGTGATTCTCACGGTCTGACTAGTGGGGGGGATGTCTGATCTGATATATTTTTGGAAACACGCAGATTTCCAGCGTCCCAGGTTGTTTACAGCCATGTCACAGCCGACAGGGCCACCGATGTTGCCACTCTGATGCGAAAGGAGTGGTATCGGAAGTCCGCACGATTGAGGCCCACCACATTGATGACCTCATAGAAGACCACATGAAACTGGAAGGCAGTGGAGTGGTGAACCGTCCGCATAAGCCAGCCAGACCAGGCATCTCTGAGGGCTCACTGCAAGAAAACGAGAAGAGAGGGACAGTGGAGGACAGCCTCGTAGTCATTATGGGCCTGATCCATACCTACGCTCATGAAACGCTCATGTGCGTAGCGTATTTACACCAGCGTACCTATGATGCAAGACCCTAGGCACTCTCCTTGTTCATACTTAGTTTTGCCATCTTATGCTGAGCAAAACCTACCCTATTTCTTTTGTTCATAACCGCGGGCATCCGTAAGCTGCTTGCATAGTTACGATGCTTAGCACGCCCATACTGTATGATTTAAATCATCAAGCCCTCGGTACGTATTTACGGATTTCGTATAGCAGGCACGCCCCCTCGAGCGTTGTTATGAGGCTGGCATGCTCAAGGCCAATACACTCAGAATTTATTTGCTTAACATCTGCACTGCGCATGCGCAGTATGTAAAAATGGCCGTTTTTACGCTTACAAACAATGGGCCGGATCCAGAACTATGTCCGTCTTCCATAGACGGACGTAGTTCAATAAACAGTAGCTACTGCGCATGCATAGTAACCTACAACCTGCATAGACCTGCCACTGTATCGATTTTGATTCCCAAGTAAGATAAACAGGTGCTTGGGCCTTCTGTTTTTTCCGATGCAATGGGCATGCCTAGGGACTGGAAGAGGGCAGATACTGAAAAAAGGAGGTGTGCACATGTGGGGGAGTCACCTGGAGTGACCAAGATGAAGTCGTCCAGGTAATGGGCGACACCCTTGTGGCCAGTCCCCGCTGAGATGCACCAGTGCAGGAACCCACTGAAAAGCTCAAAGTAGGCACATCCAATGGAGCATCCCATCGGCAAGCAGGGAACAAGTCCGGGTGAAGGGGAGGAAAACGAAAAGCTGACTCAATGCCCACTTTCGCAATGAGGGTCCTGTGTCCAAAATCCTGAACCATGCCAAGGGCATGTTTGAAGGATCGATAATGGACAGTAGAGTGGGATGCAGGGATGGCATCATTAACAGACATGCCTTCTGGGAAAAACATGTGTTGTATGAGCCTTTACTTGCCGGGGTTCCTTTAGGCACTTCTCCGATTGGGGAAACCACAAAGTGAGAGAAAGGCGGTTGATGATCCGGGAATCTGGCCACAGAACGCAGGTTCTGGGGTATTTTTAGTGAAATGGGCTTGGAAATAGGAAGGCAAAAGCCCTCCTCAATCCTAGCCCGAAGCTGCACTGCTACCACCTTGTCTGGGTAATGTTCTAACCACTCAATTAGTTTGGGTAGGATTATTTGGGACAGTGCCTTGGTGCGGGCCAGCGTTAGACCTGCCCTGACCAAATATAGAGGTGGCATTGGGGCGCTTGCAGTCCGTGGAGGGGTGAAGACTGCCACAGCGCATGTAGGAGTGGCGGAAGGGGCAGGAGGTACCCCGGGTGCATTGGGATCTGTTGTAGACATAACATCGCTTTGCCGAGGCAGGCGTTTTCTGAAAGGGGCGGGGTGGGACTGTTGAGGGGGCCCAACTGGTGAGTAATTGCCAGCCAGATATCCACGTCCCTAACTCCGAAACATATATCTCGCTTCCCATCCAGCTTGCATCTGAAGCGGTAATCATATTCGCATCAGGCATCCCGGCGTAAAGCAAGTGTAAGCTCTGCACTTCATTCATGTATGTGAGGAGGTCTCCAAACTGCGCAGGGCGGTCTTTGCAATATGTGGCTGCAAAAGCAAACATACTTAGGAGCCAGTTATCAAAGTAAAGTAC
>WWET01008853.1:4836-15781 GCA_011038615.1 Limnodynastes dumerilii
TGGAAAAGTGGAGATGTTGCCCATAGCAACCAGATTCTAGCTCTCACTTTCCTATTACATGCTATAAAATGTCAGCTAGAATCTGATTGGTTGCTACAGACAACATCTCCACTTTTTCTTTCCCACAGCTTAGTAAATCTGGCCCTTGTTGTTTCTATGTGTGTGTGCTCTATGGCTCCTACACGGCTCGAAGGACCTGGATGAAACTTGGAACATATTCCCTTCATTATCCAACGTCTAGTACCGGCAGGGTCTCCACCCCAAAAAATCACCCATTTCAGGGCCCCAAAACTATAAAAGGGGCAAGGGTTATAGGGCAGCACGGTGTCTCAGTGAGTAGCACTTGTGCCTCACAGCACTCAGGACATGTTGCATGTTCTCCCTGGGTCTGCACAGGTTTTCTCCGGGTGCTCCGGTAGCTTATTTGGTTGCTATAAAAAATGAACCCTAGTGTTCATGTAGTAGAGACTGTGGCTCCAGGTGGGTGGCTACCAGGGTTGCTGACTCTCCTGGAATATGCGGGAGACTCCTGAAATTTGGGCAGTTGTTCCGGTATCCCGGGAGAGCCGGCAAATCTTCCGCAAGTTCCGATCTCCAATTGTAATTCCTCGAGTTACTAGGCATGGGCGGGACTTGATGATGTCATCAAACTTCACCCACTCCAGGAACACTCTGTATAATGTCTGGAGGGTGGTGGGCTCAGGGGAAGCTTGAGGAAGGGTGGTGGTGGATGGAAAGAGCAGACTGGATGAGCCAAGTCGTTCTTATCGGCCATCACATTCTATGATTCTTGGATATGGAACAAAGCAGTGCAGTTGTGGGCGGAGTCTGGAAGAGGGCGTTGTTTTAACAAATAAGGTCAGTTGTGGGTGGGCTTTGAGCACAATGGGGGCGGAGCACATTTTGTCCCAATTTCTGGATTTTAAATGTTTGGAGCTATGTTTTTGGTAGAGCCCAAAATGTTATTAACAAAAACTGTACATATTATCAAGCAGCTGCCCCGTACGGGATTAATAGCTTGAGGATTTAAACATGGCAACGTGGAGCACTTTTGCTAGTATCCTATAAAAGAAACCACTCCGCCTAGGATTGTGTTGGCGTATTTGTTGGTGTAGTTGATGTATTGGGTTAATACTAGCTCAGTAATCAGTGATGGATGGGTTAATCATACGTCTACAACGGTGATGGTGGAGAAAGAGGGTTAATGACTGATACTACTTCCCCTGCCGCCCTCTCCTATGGTGGTCTCTCTTTCTCCCACACCCCTCGGCCTGGTGAACACCCTGGCGGTGGTGTGGGCATCCTCCTCTCCCCTTCCTGCACATTTAGCGTCATACCCCCGGAGCCCTCTCTCACATTCACCTCCTTTGAGGTCCACTGCATTTGCATCTATCACCCCATCCAACTCCGTGTTGCTGTTATCTACCGCCCCCTGGTCCCCCCTTCAAATTCTTTGATAACTTTGGAACCTGGCTCCCCTACTTTTTGTCTTCTGACCTCCCCACCCTTATCCTAGGTGACTTCAACATCCCCACTGACAAGCCCTCAGACCCCAGCACCAGAAAACTTCTTTCCCTCTCCTCCTCCCTTGGCCTATCACAGTGGACCTCAGCAGCCACCCACAACCTGGGCCACTCCCTTGACCTTATTTTCTCATGCTCATGCTCCTCGTCTGAGTTCTCCATCTCTCCCTTCCCCCCTCTCTGATCATCATCTTATCTCCTTCTCCCTCTCTTCCTCCCCCTCTCCTTCCCCGTCACCCGAATGCATTCTTACCCGAAAGAACCTCCATTCCCTTGATGTTGTGGCTTTCACCTCTTCCCTCGATCCCCTCCTTGCACAAATTTTCACCATGTCATGCCCCAATCTAGCCACCTCTCTCTACAACAATGCCCTCTCCTCTTGATGCTGCCTGCTCTTCCTCCTCAGTCTCCCTTCACCGCAACAACCCCCAACCCTGGCACTCCCCGACCACGCGGTTCCTAAAGATATGCTCCCGTGTCGCGGAGCGCCTCCGGAGGAAGTCCCGTTCCCTTGCAGACTTTCTCCACTTCAAGTTCATGCTCTCCTCTTTTACCTCTGCTCTTGCCCTGGCCAAGCAATCCTTCTTTAAGTCCTTCATCATCTCCCAATTGTCTAACCCCCTGCCGCCTCTTTGTCACCTTCAACTATCTTCTCCACCTCTCTTCTCTCCCCCCCCTCCCTCTCTCCATTTCTGCCTCTGACTTTGCCACCTTCTTCACTTCCAAGATTGACTCCATCAGGAGCTCCATCTCCTCTACTATCGCCTCTCCTTCATCTCAATCTCCACCCTCTCATCCCCTCCTTAGTCACCCACCAATGTCTACCTTCATCCCTACCTCAGCAGAAGAAATCCACTCACTTCTCTTGTCATCCCCTTCATCAACGTGCCCACTTGATCCCATCCCCTCTAATCTTCTCCGGTCTCTCTCTCTCTCCACACATCTGCTCACATCTTGCTCACCTCTTTAACTAATCCCTGTCCCTGGGCTTCTTTCCCTCCCCCTTTAAACATGCTCTTGTCTCCCACATCCTTAAAAACCTAACCTTGATCCCACTTCACCTTCCAATTACAGACCCATCTCCCTTCTGCCCATCGCCTCAAAGTTGGTTGAACGGCTTGTTTAAAAGCGTTTAATTTGCTACTTTGCCGACAACTCCATCCTGGACCCTCTCGAATCTGGGTTTCGCCCCCTGCACTCCAATGAAACCGCCCTGACTAAGGTCACTAATGACCTCCTTTTTGCCAAATCTAAGGGCCACTTCTCCCTTCTCATCCTCCTGGATCTGTCAGCAGCCTTTGACACCGTTAATCACCCTCTCCTGCTCCACACCCTTCGCTCCCTCGGCCTCTTTGGCACTGTCCACTCCTGGTTCTCCTCTTATCTCACGGACCGTTCCTTCTCTGTTGCAACCCCCGGCTCCCCCTCCCCTACCACTCCTCTTCCCATTGGTGTGCCCCAGGGTTCAGTTCTTGGTCCCCTTCTGTTCTCGCTCTACACCTCCTCCCTGGGTGACCTCATCAGCTTCTTTGGCTTTCAATATCACCTCTATGCTGATGACACTCACACTATCTCTCCTCCCCTGACCTCCCCCCCGAACTTCTGTCAAAAGTGTCAGATTGTCTCTTGGCCATCTCCTCATGGATGTCATCATTTTCTCAAGCTTAACATGGACAAAACTGAAATCATAGTCTTCCCTCCTTCGCGTATCCCCTCTACTCCTACTATCTCTATTACTATTGGTGACTCCAACATCTCATGCTCCACCAAAGCCCTCTGCCTGGGAGTCATCCTAGACTCCTCTCTCTCCTTCACCCCCCACATCCGCGCGCTATCACTGTCCTGCCGCTTTCATCTCCGCAACATTGCTCGCATCAGACCCTTTCTAAATGCAGACGCCACTAAAACGCTCATTTACTCTCTTGTTATCTCCCGTCTGGACTACTGCAACATTCTCCTCTGTGGCCTCCCTCTGGTCCGTCTTGGACCCCTACAATCTATACTAAATGCTGCAGCTAGGCTCATCTTCCTCTCCCAACGCACTGCCTCCACCTCCCCTCTCTGTCACGCTCTACACTGCCTCCACCTCCCCTCTCTGTCACTCTCTACACTGCCCCCACCTCCCCTCTCTGTCACTCTCTACACTGCCGCCACTTCCCCTCTCTGTCACTCTCTACACTGCCGCCACCTCCCCTCTCTGTCACTCTCTACACTGCCTCCACCTCCCCTCTCTGTCAATCTCTACACTGCCTCCACCTCCCCTCTCTGTCACTCTCTACACTGGCTTCCTGTCCCTTTCAGAATTCTCTTTGAGATCCTCACCACAACTTACAAGACTCTCTCCTCCTCCACCGCTCCCTACCTCTCCTCCCTTATCTCCATCCACACCCCCTCCCGTCAACTCCGCTCTGCTGGTGACCGTCGCCTCAACTCCAACCTGATAACTACCTCTCACTCCCGCATCCAAGACTTCTCCCGTGCCGCCCCTCTTCACTGGAACATCTTACCACATCCTATCAGGCAACCCACTTCTTCAGTCTAGCCTTCCCTTCCTCCACCTAAGCTTACTTGCCCTCCCCATCTTCATCATTGTGTCTCCTGTTTATTTGCCCTCTCTCACTTTTAGCATGTTAACTCTTATGTGCAAGGTCCTCCTACCTCCTGTCATCATCTCTCTACCCTGTCCTCATCACTTCCCACCTTATTCTCTCTACTGTCTATCTCTCTCCTTATTCATCTGCTCCTACACACATATCCAGCATCTTTATTTTCCATATATATTGTTCTGCTATTTTTGTACTGTATTTTATTTTTGCATTTTACTTTTATTGTATTCCTTATTCTATGATTTTATACTTTGTATTAATTATTGTATTGTATATGTAACTACTGGCTTTTCTATTGCCTCTGTACATCGCTGCGGATACCGTGTAGGCCTTATAAATAAACAATAATAATAATAATAATAACATGGGGAGACAAAATAGGTCATTGAAGGTTTCTATCACCCTCTTACCCACCCAGTCTGCTTGGTACTACAGTCATAATAAATAAAGAGGATCATTAGGTGTTTGGACTGTGTCTCATTGATAAAGAATTTGACTCATTGATAAGCATTGGTGAAGAACATTGGGGATCGTGACTGTGTCCCAGTGATGAAAGATGGGTATTATTTACTGGATATAAAAGATGTTAGTAATAAAGGATTAGTAAGAGCTGGTGACAGAGGACCAGTTGGTTGACTCATTGATGGAGCATTGATGGAGAACATTTGGGATTTGGACCATTGTTTCAGTAATAAAGAGGTGGAGAGAGACGAGATCCCAATAATAGATCAGAAGAAAGAGCTGATGACTCTACCCAAGACCTAGTTGGTTGACTCATTGCTGGAGTGTTGCTGAGGGACATTGGGATTTGCAGGTTAGTGGTGAGGAAGCTTTGAGACGCGATGGTTTCACATAAATGTTTCATGTTTTTATGTAAAACACTCGATTTTGCAAATAGCAGGAAATCCAGAGTGGTGACTGGGACACATTGCTTTATACTCCACCATCCGAGGAACGGGAGAATGAGGAGTGATTAGTAACCTCCAGAGCGATGACTGGGACACGTGGCTTTATACTCCACCATCCGAGGAACAGGAGAATGAGTGATGAGCAACCTTCTCCAGAGCTGAATAACTAGTAATTGTTTCTCACGTCTGACCTGAGGTAGTTTCTGGAGCAGGGATTTTTGGCACAGACACATATACAGACAGGGACTAAGCTGTTGGCAGTCTTTCAGCTCATTGAAACAATGCTTCATTCCTCCATAAGAGTGATGAAATGAAAGCTGCTGTCTCATGTACACCTGCCTGCTCTTGGTATGTCATAGAAGGGTGTGGGTCCATGGCGAGAGCGTCCTTTTCCCAAATATACCAAACAATTTCATATGTGTTCTGGTATAGATTGCTCTGGTCCTGCCAATGACCAATAGAAGATTCTGGGGAGGAAGCTGCAGCGGCGAGAGGTGAATATATATCCTTCCCCAACCCTTATCCCAATTCTCACCCTAACCCTCCCTTCCTTACAGCCTGACCCTATGACTTCCTTCTCCGCAGCCTGACCCTAAGACCCCTCACCGCAGCCTGACACTAAGAATCCCCTCCCCACAGCCTAACCCCAGGACTCCCCTCCCTACAGCTTGACCCCAAGACTCCCCTCCCCGCAGTTTGACCCTAAGACTCCCCTCTTCGCAGCCTGACCCTAAGACTCCTCTCCCTGCAGCCTGACCCTAAGACTCCCCTCCCCACAGCTTGACCCTAAGACTTCCCTCCCCACAGCCTGACCCTAAGACTCCCCCGTAATACTCACCTGTCCAGTGCAGTGGATAAACAGTAGTTTCTAAATTAGTGAATGGGTAAGTATGGCAAAAAATTAATTCTTCAAACTTACCCAATCACTATTAAAAGTTTATACTTAGTAATATTTTCAGAATAGAGACAGATGAAAATGAGCTTACAGCTGCCTGTGTTTCAAAAATGTAACTTTCGTTCCGCAAAATGCTTCCCGTCATAAAGTAAAGAAACTGTAAAGAAATCAATGATTACTTAATCTCCAGACATATTTTAATGTGAGCCGGACAGATTCCTTGCTATTATAAATAACTCCACCGACAACTGGTCAAAAATCATATCAGAGAACAACCTAAGCCCTCTTGGTTACAACAGAATAAAGGGTTCTTCCACTGCGACAACTGTCCAACTACCTTCTCATCCAACATCACATCAACAGAATTCACCATCAAACAGACCATCACCTGCCATACAAAAAATGTCATTTATCTATTACACTGTCCATGCAAACTCCAGTACGTAGGCAAAACTATCAGACCGCTCAAAACCCGCATATCAGAACACATCCGCAATATCCAAAAGGGTTACGAACTACAGCACGTTTCCATGCACTTCAAGACCCATCACAATCAAGATCCACAATACCTACAGTTCATAGGGATTGACCATGTCACACCAGAGGTGGTGACCAAAATGATTAATACCAGAGAGATACAGAGGATATATCACCTCAAGACCCTGGCCCCTACAGGTCTAAATATAGACCTGGAAATCAACATTATCTAACCCCCTGTTACCCCCGTGTAATTCTGCACAGTCACCAAACATGTCCTTCCCCCCCTATCTCCCCCCAACGTCTCCCTTCCATCTTGTGTACACCCCCTCGGTACTGTATTATCAACCTCATCATCTCTCCACCATGATTCTCCCCATATCATCCATGACATACTGCCCAGGTCAGATTGCCCGTCTTAGCCAGGTCCCTTCCCCCCCCCCCCCAACGTCTCCCTTCCATCTTGTGTACACCCCCTCGGTACTGTATTATCAACCTCATCATCTCTCCACCATGATTCTCCCCATATCATCCATGACATACTGCCCAGCCCAGGTTGCCCGTCTTAGTCAGGTTCCCCCCCACCTGTAGGACACCCCCCCATCAGCAGTGTACTTCTAATCCCATTGTCCATCCTTTATTTTCAACCCTATATTAATCAATGACATAATACAAAGCTCAGCATGCCCGTTTATAGCCAGGTCCCAGACACCTGTCAGTCCTAACCAGCCCCTCCCCACCCATTACCCTGCCCGTACATAAATCCTCACACCCCAAAACTCCCCCTTCCCTTGACAATGTCACGCCACTAGAGCAATCATTTAGAACTATTTCCTATTGCCTTCTGTTGAAGGGATCACAGCCTGTATGTCCCTGTATGACAACAGATACAAGACTTTCTTATGTAGGTGCAATGGGCCGTATCCACAACAACGGCCACCCGAGGAATTACAGCCGGCTTGGCCGTAATTCTCCTGTTTTGAAGGTTGTGCGCATGCGCATAACCTTCATACGATGCCATAACTACTATATTACTATAGTACTATAGTTACGGCCGCAGGCTGTTACGAAAAGGGAGCTTCCCCCCTTTACGCATGCCGTATCTCCACCGTAAGACGCCTGTAGGTCTGGATACGGCCCAATGTCACTGGGTATATTGATTGCAACTACAGACAAGGATAAATCCTCAGCAACTGAATTTTGGATTTGCTGGTCTCAATCTTTCTTGTTTCTCTTACAGAGAAGTGACACAAGTGACCATAATGAGGCTGAGAATTAGGGCAGAACAGGAGCAAATGTAGAACTAAGGAAACTCATGTTGAACTGCAAGAGAAGGCAAAGTCAAACTGTGACCATGGAATTAGCTGAGCAGTGAATTATCTTAGCTCAACTCTAATTTACAGATTAAACATAAAGCTATGTGAGATCTACGTACAAAAGCAAAGTGTGTTCCCTACATGCAAAAAATTACATTTGCACCATTTTGCTCAGGCGGTTACGGTCGCCGATGTCAATATTTCGAAAGCGTAATCATTTAGAAACATTTTATAATGAATGGGTAAGTATGGTGAAAGATCTATTTTTTTTGGCAACTTACCCATTCATTGCTTTACGGCATTTGTGACCCTGCACAAGACGCAAGACCCGGCGCAGCAACCGATGTGAGATCCGACCGGGCAGGCGAGTAAAGTATGCCGAGAGCTTAGAGGGGGAATGTTAGGGTTAGACAGTCGTTTCGGTCCCTCTTCCTTGTAGGAAGTGAGCCAAACCCTTGCTCAGGTCTACACTTGCACCTGCTTTTAATACATTCTCCCTATAACTTCTATTATCATAATATGATTCCCAACATTACGGCTGTTTCAGTTTATCTGCAATCTGCACCAAAAAAAATGTTCAACTAAAAGAATAGAAACAAAACATTATTTATGAGGAAATATTTATACAGGAATAGGTAAATAATAGATGTAGTTTCAAGCTACACTACCTACTGTATCTATGGAACTGTGAATGGGAGTCTCAGTGTGGCAATGATTAACTTAGACACCTTTGAGAATTCTACTTCAGCGCATTAAATATGAATAAAGGTCATTCACTTCAATTAGTGGATTTTATATCCTCACTTACTGCAGTTATAAAATTCAGTCATCACTACTGCAAAATAGTAAACTATAAAGAACAGAGTGGAACTAATTGACCTAATTTGGGCTTTCTGGTTTTATTAAGATAAAATAATGAGAGGAAATTTATATAATACAGAATAACTATTTTACAGTTTACTTTTTTTTTTTATAACTTGCATACAATAACAAAATCATTGGGAGCTGTTTTAATCAACACCACAGAAGGCTATAATTGTGGTTCAATAAGCTAACGCTGGGTACACACTGCATTCAATTTTACACAATGTGATATATTTAACTATTACAGTAACCACTATCAGCATGCGGATTCATGCATACACATTACACATTACCGGCAGCTCTGTGATTTTTTTTTTCTTTACCATTTGTTCTTCTTCATTGTTCTCTCCTTCACTTAACATCCTCACTGCATCCTAAATCTATCCCTTGTTCTCCTTCCTTCCCCCTCTCCTCCGCTCACACCAGCAGTGCACTTCCTTCCCTCACCTTATGTGTTCTGTAAGTTCATCCCTCCCACGTAGTGTTTTAGCTCACGTGAGCAGTGCCCTCTATCCTAGTGTTGTTCCTTCCTCCACCACTCCCCCCTCACTTCATACCCTCTTGTCCCCCTCTGCTACCCTTTTACCCCGTTCCCACCTGGTGGCTCCCTCTCAACCTTTTAATGAGCTCTATCCCCTGCTCCCTGATCTTCCAAGCTTGACACCTCGCATTTTGCCTTGTGTTCTGTGCTTGATTCACTTTATTGTATTTTTGTGATATTTTTATATTTATATTCTATTTTATGTACTATGTATTTTATGATGTATTGCTGCGGACACCTTGTGGTAAATAAACAACAACAACAATAATAATATACAACAGATAAAGACAATCCGGCAGAGGTGGTCACTGTCAAACCACGGTTATATCAGGAATCCGGGTACACTCAGTTGTCTCTCCTACATACACAGACATTGAGTAATCCTAATGTGATGACACAAGTGATGTGGAGATAAAGCAGCTAAGATATCTGCATAAATGAATAGCGATCTCCCGGGTTATATAATAGAATATCAGTGAAACCTGGCGGCAGAAGTTGTTCCTACCGGCTGCAAGTTGCTCTGTACATTATTATACATAGAGGTCGCATTCCTGTATACTACATTTCCAAAGGGGACACAATGGACCTCATCCAAGAAGGTGGAAGACGGGAAGGTGAGGGAGCAGAGACTCATGGTCTGAAGACAGGAGAGTCCCAGGACATGGTCACTGTACTCCTACACCAAGATGCCTGCTATGGACTGAGACAGCTGGTGAGGAGCAGGTACTCTGGGGTATCACATGGGTGAAACCGTAGACATAATGGTCATCTGGTCAGCAGCATGAAAACAAGACGGTGACAGGTGGAAAGTTACACCTGGATAACACCACGTCACCTGCTGCAAACAGTAATCAGCTGGACAGACACCGGAGGGCGATCGGACGATTATCGCTCTAACTACTTGATGTTGTCAGATAGCTACAAAAATGTTCAGTGTGATGTCAAATGATGCCGCATCGCCAGAAGATACAGCATCCCCAGAAGATACAGCATCGCCAGAAGATACAGCATCGCCAGAAGATCACCAGAAGATACAGCATCACCAGAAGATCACCAGAAGATAAAGCATCGCCAGAAGATACAGCATCGCCAGAAGATCACCAGAAGATACAGCATCGCCAGAAGATACAGCATCCCCAGAAGATACAGCATCGCCAGCAGATCGCCAGAAGATACAGCATCACCAGAAGATACAGCATCGCCAGAAGATCACCAGAAGATACAGCATCACCAGAAGATCACCAGAAGATACAGCATCGCCAGAAGATCGCCAGAAGATACAGCATCGCCAGATCACCAGAAGATACAGCATCGCCAGAAGATCACCAGAAGATACAGCATCGCCAGCAGATACAGCATCGCCAGCAGATACAGCATCGCCAGCAGATACAGCATCGCCAGAAGATACAGCATCGCCAGAAGATACAGCATCGCCAGCAGATACAGCATCGCCAGCAGATAAAGCATCATCCACGGATACCACACTGCCAGCAGATACCACATCGCCAGTAGACAAAGCATCACCAATGGATACCACATCACCAGCAGATAAAGCATCATCCATGGACACCGAATCACATCGTCTGATTTGGTTTTTAGGAATTCCTCATTTTAAAACATATCCAACTGAAAGCATTGTCTTTTCTATTTCTGCACAGCACCACCTTGTGGACGAGCAGATCATTGCAGCAGTTGAGAGTTGATGTTTCTTAGACCAAGTCTGACTAACAGTGTAATAGTAACGCTGGTGACTAACTGTGTGCAATAAACACAAGCAAAGCATTCTCCCTGCATGCATGGAATAACATTAATCTA
>WWET01008854.1:8755-24227 GCA_011038615.1 Limnodynastes dumerilii
GGGTTATGCATGTAAATAGGGCAGTATGGGCGGGGTTATGCATGTAAATAGGACATTATGGCCGGGGTTATGCATGAAAATAGGGCAGTATGGGCAGGGTTATGCATGTAAATAGGGCAGTATGGGCGGAGTTAGGCATGTGAATAGGGCAGTATGGGCGGGGTTATGCATGTAAATAGGGTAGTGTGGGTATGTAAATAGGGCAGTATGGGCGGGGTTAGGCATGTAAACAGGGCAGTATGGGTGGGGTTAGGCATGTAAATAGGGCAGTGCGGGCGTGGTTTGCAAAGTCCTCACGTATTTTGGCAATATACGCACAAATATATGCTCGGAGAGTTAAGGTCGCACTATGGATGCGGAAGGCAGTATCAATGCGTAAGGATGAGGGGAGTGTCACGAGAGGACACTTGCCGCGTAGGTTTGCGGATACGATCAAGCTTACTCACTCTTAAGTGTGACTCAGGCCCATCGAGAGGAGCCACTCGGTTCCAGGACATTATGGTGGGACCGCTCATAGATGGAAAGGGTGGAGATCAGGCAATGTGGAGTCCTATGGAAGGGCTACTCACATAAAGGTCCATTTATTTGTACTTTTCTTCCAATGTTCTGGAAGATTCCTCGGGTTCTGGGTCTAACAAATCAAGACGAGTCGTTCGTTGGGAACAAAACATGACTTTATTTACATGAATGATGTTTGTACCATATAATCTGTGTTACTGGAGGAGATTCTGTACCGCGCACAGGCATGAAGAGACTATACAGCAGACAATATAATCTGGATCGTGGTCAGGTCAGTGACGGACACTTATGTACAAAGTCATTTATAGAACGGTCATTTCTTCTTTACATCGTAACTGCAGAGCAGAAATTCCTGAGATATATTGGCGATTGCAACGCGAGACGTGTTCTTCGAGCAGGCCGAATCCACCCACGAAAACGCCTCCCTCGAAAACGTCAACTACACGGTTGAGAGTAATTCTGCGATTCACATTTCCGGCGATTGGTCCTGGTCTCCTGTGACCCTCCATCGAGCGTCACTATCCAGTGCTGAGATGATGACGGATAGGTAGAATCTTGGGCGTGTTGGCTTATTTTCAGGTTGGGAAAGAAAGAGGATGCGGAGGGTGGGGTGGCGACGTTACGGCTTGGGGGACAAAGTAGCCCGCTGGAGAAGTGCCTGGACCGTGATAAATAGGCGGCTCAAGTCATCACAATCCAGAATGTCGTATGGGGAACAGAGGTCGTCCTGGGAGGGTATAGAGAAGCCAAAGGACAGGTGGAACATAGAGAAGAGCAGATGGAGGAGATAGGTTGCGAGAGGAGGAAGAACGGAAGGGTGGAGAGGATGAGGTGGGAAGAGAGGAATATAGGGGCAGGAGACATTGATGGATAAGCCAATGTTATGCAGCGATCATTGAGGTGGAAAGAGGTCAACAGAGACCAAAGGAGTAGCCAAGGATAAGTTGAGAAGACGGGACAGAAGATGGTAAGGTTTAGTAGAAACACATATGGATAAGAAGGCCGGAGAGTAGGATAGGGGGGGGAGCATAGGCACCAAGTAAGGATAACAAATATGGTTGAGGAAGGTAGGTAGATGGAAGAAAATGACCATGGTGGACCATGCAGGACACAGATCAGCAGAGTGAAAGAGGAGGATGAGCCATTCATAGAACGGGTAAGAGAGGGTGACGATGGATAAGAAGATAGAGGAGGATGAGCCATTCATAGAACGGGTAAGAAAGGGTGACGATGGAGGAGGATGAGCCATTCATAGAACGAGTAAGAAAGGGTGACGATGGATGAGAAGATGGAGGAGGATGAGCCATTCATAGAACGGGTGACGGTGGATGAGAAGATAGGAGGATGAGCCATTCATAGAATGGGTGAGAGGGTGACGATGGATGAGAAGATAGAGGAGGATGAGCCATTCATAGAATGGGTAAGAGAGGGTGAAGATGGTCGAGATGGTACAGGAGGATGAGGACGGGATGGACAGAGATGATGGAAGGTAAGAGCAGATTAGCAGATGGATGGAGAACATAGGCACAAAGTAATGGGGAGAAATGTTGTTGGAGGAGGTAGGTAGACAGGGAAGAAAAGGATTATGGTGGACAATGAAGAACAGAGGTCAATACATAAAGGAGCAGATGATAGAACAGAGAGAGAAGTTCAGGAGAGAGGATGAAGATGGATGAGATGATCCAGGAGGAGGAGGCCATAAGGGATGGGCAGGTAGGATGGGGGCACAGGTGAGGATAGAAATGATTGGTTAGGGGGATGGAGAGGATGAGTTCAGAGGTTATGGATGAGGGAATAGGAAGGTTTGAAGAGCACACAAGAAAAGAGGAGAAGATGGAGAGTGAGAATCACATTAATCATGTCTGCTGCCACCCCACGCGTTTCTCCCAGACCCCTTACAGTCAATGGGGCAGATCCAGAGCTACGCACGTGAGTGATTTTACGCTAGCCGCTGACGTAAAATCGCACATTAGTACTTACTGCGCATGCACACGGTACGCAACGTAACACATAGCATACGGGCCAGTCACTTATCAACAGCCTAACAACGCCCGAAGGGGCGTGTCAGCCATATACCACCCGTAATTGCGCTACGGAGGCGGGGTGAGGCATTTAAGTTGTACGGTATGGGCGTGTCTAGGTACGTGAGGCCGATACGTACGTCAGTGTAAAGTTAAGGTAGGGTTTAGGAAGCGTAAAGTACATGCGAGGGGGGTGCTTAGAAGGTGCGCTGGCGTAAACATGCCACGAAACGTGGCTCTGGATCTGGCTCCATGTTTTTAAGATCCCGAGGACCGAGTTTGGGAAACATTGGTCTGCACAATATACGTAATTTACCCTGCACTCTTTATTGCCCCTCTGTGGCCGCCCTGTGTCATTACTGTCTGTAAACCTGGACACACTCGGGACAATTGTCCATCCAAGGAGCCGGACGGATGTCCAACATGTATCATCAACAGTCAGAAAGAGGCCATTCATAAGGAACGACCAACTGGATCACACGTAGCTCCGTATTACAGGGGAATGACTCCTGTTATATTCTCACACAATCCACCAACATAATGATCCGAATGATGTCTATCAGAGGCTTTATAATGAAGACATCTCACAATAAAGATCTTCTCCTCAGAACATAAGAAATCCTCCTAATCTGTATTCTAATTTCCCTGGTTATAATCCTCCTATCATATCCCCCTCTCCCTCCTGTACCTGTTATATCATATCCCCCTCTCCCTCCTGTACCTGTTATATCATATCCCCCTCTCCCTCCTGTACCTGTTATATCATATCCCCCTCTCCCTCCTGTACCTGTTATATCATATCCCCCTCTCCCTCCTGTACCTGTTATATCATATCCCCCTCTCCCTCCTGTACCTGTTATATCATATCCCCCTCTCCCTCCTGTACCTGTTATATCATATTCCCCTCTCCCTCCGGTTATATCATATCTCCCGCTCCCTCCTGTACCTGGTTATATCGTATCCCCCTCTCCCTCCTGTGCCTGGCTATGTCTCTTTCTCCGCTACACGCTATACCTGTTACATGCTGTAGTCTCTGTGGGCATGTTGTGTGACACGGGACTGGCAGCATATTGTCCTCCGGATAACATTGGTGGTGTAAAGAGCTTGCAGCCTGATCTCTGGTAGAGCATTTGGACACCTTACAGCACCTCACCTGGGAAGCAGATGCTCCCGCTCCTGTAACCTCTGTTTCCCAACCTACCGTGTTTTTTCCGGTCCGCCGCCCGTCTTCTCTGCGAGTCCTGAGTTCTTACATCGCCACAAGGGGAGATATGGGGGAGAGGGGGGGCAGAAAGCGGGTAGGAGGGTCTAAGCCATGCAGCCTGCGGCCACCCGGGCATGGCCGCCATTTTAGGGCACCGGAATGACGTGTAAGAGGCAGATCGTTTACAGCAGACTTTAATCATAAATAAAAAGTATATATTCTAACCATGACTGTACAGGAAGGTCCTCAGCGCCCCCGCGTGTTATAAATAAAGATATAGGGTGCGAATGATATAAGAGGGGGCAGAACGCAGGCACGGGAGGTGCTCAGTGCTTCATTAGACTACATTCTATCAAATATATGAGAACCGTTGCTAGGACGTCTCTATGTAAGGCACACGTATGTACAGATAGACACGGGGGGGGTCCAGCTGCTCCGGCGCTGCCTCTAGTGTTACTATACTACAGTCTACGAGGCGAGCAGCAGGGCAGGAAGGCACGTGGGGCTATGCATAGTAGCTAGTGTTAAAGGGGGGTCGGAGTAGTGCGGAGGCTTTTGGTAATCCATAGGGTCCGTGAGCGCTTGCCTGTAATACCCCCGAGACCCTGGTAGGGGGCAGGAGCGCTGCACGGAGCTGAAAGTTCCAGCAGATCATTGCGTGGCTGGCGGAGGCAGAAGGCGGTGAGTGCTGGAAGGCAGACAGAGCGTCAGCTCCTGGGGTTCAGGGGTCCCCTCCCCCTCCTCTCTTCTACAGGAGAGACAGCTTTTTGCAGGTCAGGTAAAGCGTCAGCATTAGCAGAGTGTAGAAGAGCAGGAAGCCGTGGTGCTGATAGAGCAGACGCAGGGCAGAGGAGTGGAAGGAAGCTTCTCCGGGGCCCGGCCGCAGCAGCAGGAGAGAGGAGACCGTCCTGTGTACGATGTGTGGACGCTCACCGCGCAGGATGTCACCGGCCGAGCACAGGTCTCGCTGCATGGGGGGGGGGAGAAGGGCAACAGAGGATAGCCCGAGAGAGCGCAGGCAACAACAAGAGAGAGAGAGCGCAGGCAACAACAAGAGAGAGAGAGCGCAGGCAACACCAGAGAGAGAGAGAGCGCAGGCAACACCAGAGAGAGAGAGCGTGCACCACCAGCAACAGAGGATAGCCCGAGAGAGCGCAGGCAACAACAAGAGAGAGAGAGCGCAGGCAACACCAGAGAGAGCGTGCACCACCAGCAACAGAGGATAGCCCGAGAAAGTGCAGGCAACAACAGAGAGAGACAACAGAGAGAGTGTGCACCACCAGCAACAGAGGATAGCCCGAGAGAGCGCAGGCAACAACAGAGAGAGAGAGCGCAGGCCAGAGGCAAAAAGAGAGGGTACAACAGCGGATGAGAGAGAGAGACAGGGGCAGTGAGAGCGTGAATCATCAGCAACAGAGGACAGCCCGAGAGAGAGCAGGCAACACAAGAGAGAGAGCGTGCAGGCCAGAAGCAAAAGGAGAGGGTACAACAGCGGATGAGAGAGAGAGAGAGAGCGCACAACACCAGTAGAGAGGACGCCATAGGGGCAGGATATGAGGAGAGAGGATGCCATAGGGGCAGGATATGAGGAGAGAGGATGCCATAGGGGCAGGATATGAGGAGAGAGGATGCCATAGGGGCAGGATATGAGGAGAGAGGATGCCATAGGGGCAGGATATGAGGAGAGAGGATGCCATAGGGGCAGGATATGAGGAGAGAGGATGCCATAGGGGCAGGATATGAGGAGAGAGGATGCCATAGGGGCAGGATATGAGGAGAGAGGATGCCATAGGGGCAGGATATGAGGAGAGAGGATGCCATAGGGGCAGGATATGAGGAGAGAGGATGCCATAGGGGCAGGATATGAGGAGAGAGGATGCCATAGGGGCAGGATATGAGGAGAGAGGATGCCATAGGGGCAGGATATGAGGAGAGAGGATGCCATAGGGGCAGGATATGAGGAGAGAGGATGCCATAGGGGCAGGATATGAGGAGAGAGGATGCCATAGGGGCAGGATATGAGGAGAGAGGATGCCATAGGGGCAGGATATGAGGAGAGAGGATGCCATAGGGGCAGGATATGAGGAGAGAGGATGCCATAGGGGCAGGATATGAGGAGAGAGGATGCCATAGGGGCAGGATATGAGGAGAGAGGATGCCATAGGGGCAGGATATGAGGAGAGAGGATGCCATAGGGGCAGGATATGAGGAGAGAGGATGCCATAGGGGCAGGATATGAGGAGAGAGGATGCCATAGGGGCAGGATATGAGGAGAGAGGATGCCATAGGGGCAGGATATGAGGAGAGAGGATGCCATAGGGGCAGGATATGAGGAGAGAGGATGCCATAGGGGCAGGATATGAGGAGAGAGGATGCCATAGGGGCAGGATATGAGGAGAGAGGATGCCATAGGGGCAGGATATGAGGAGAGAGGATGCCATAGGGGCAGGATATGAGGAGAGAGGATGCCATAGGGGCAGGATATGAGGAGAGAGGATGCCATAGGGGCAGGATATGAGGAGAGAGGATGCCATAGGGGCAGGATATGAGGAGAGAGGATGCCATAGGGGCAGGATATGAGGAGAGAGGATGCCATAGGGGCAGGATATGAGGAGAGAGGATGCCATAGGGGCAGGATATGAGGAGAGAGGATGCCATAGGGGCAGGATATGAGGAGAGAGGATGCCATAGGGGCAGGATATGAGGAGAGAGGATGCCATAGGGGCAGGATATGAGGAGAGAGGATGCCATAGGGGCAGGATATGAGGAGAGAGGATGCCATAGGGGCAGGATATGAGGAGAGAGGATGCCATAGGGGCAGGATATGAGGAGAGAGGATGCCATAGGGGCAGGATATGAGGAGAGAGGATGCCATAGGGGCAGGATATGAGGAGAGAGGATGCCATAGGGGCAGGATATGAGGAGAGAGGATGCCATAGGGGCAGGATATGAGGAGAGAGGATGCCATAGGGGCAGGATATGAGGAGAGAGGATGCCATAGGGGCAGGATATGAGGAGAGAGGATGCCATAGGGGCAGGATATGAGGAGAGAGGATGCCATAGGGGCAGGATATGAGGAGAGAGGATGCCATAGGGGCAGGATATGAGGAGAGAGGATGCCATAGGGGCAGGATATGAGGAGAGAGGATGCCATAGGGGCAGGATATGAGGAGAGAGGATGCCATAGGGGCAGGATATGAGGAGAGAGGATGCCATAGGGGCAGGATATGAGGAGAGAGGATGCCATAGGGGCAGGATATGAGGAGAGAGGATGCCATAGGGGCAGGAGATCCACAAATCTCTCCAGAACCCACCGGGCAGACCGATAATATCAGCCCGTGGCTCTCTACTTCAGAAGGTTTCTCAATATCTGTACTGGCTACTACAGCCGGTGGTTCAAGTACAGGCAACTTTCCTAAAAGACACAACGGAGCTCTTAAACATTCTAAGGACTATTCCTGCACTACCACAGAATATTTGGCTATGCACGGTGGACGTGGTTAGCCTCTATACTAATATCCCCCATGAAGAAGGGATTGAGGCTACTCAGCAATTAATTATCAACAATGATCTTTACAATGGACCACCTGTGGACCTCTTCATCTCCCTATTGCGCATGGTCCTGACATCAAATTTCTTCTTGTTTGACGATAAGCTGTTTCTCCAAAAGAGGGGTTGTGTTATAGGTTCGGCAGTAGCACCCATGTATGCAAATGCATTTATGTTTATCAAAGAAAAAGAACTGTTCTTCGATAATGTAGAATTCTTTCAACATATTGCATTGTTTCGTCGCTACATTGACGATATATTGATCATCTGGACGGGATCTGGTGAACAATTTGATGCTATGATGTCTTTCATCAACGACCAGCATGAGACCCTAAAATTCACCTATTCCAAGAGCATACAAGTTATCAATTTCCTGGATGTGAGTATCAGCTACGATGGTACCAGGCTCTCCACTTGCCTATTTACAAAACCTACAGACAGACAACAACCCTTCTCTCCGAAGAGCCACCATCCACCATCCTCCTTCTCTAATTAGAGGATTGCCGTATTCTCAATTAGTACGTATCAAGAGATCTAATGATGACCCTATGATGGCAGAAAGACAGATGAAAAATACTCTGGAGAAATTTGCCAATAGAGGCTACAGCAGATATATTCTCAATCAAGCCAAAATCGAGAAAATCGATGGTGTGCCAAGGGAAGAACTACTATACTCTAAACCTAAGGTCAAGCTGGGCCAAAAAATACCTTGGGTAACCAAATATACCCATTTAAGCTTTTTTCACAAGCATGCAGCCAGGAAATTGTGGCCTATTGTGACAACAGACCCAAATTTACCAGGCTTAAAAAATTATGAACTACTTCCCAGTCACACCCGTGGAAAGAACCTGAAGGACCTGCTCTGCAAGAATAACATCAGGAGCCTTTTGAAGAATTTATCTAAACAACCAGGATGTTACCGTTGTCTTGGTTGTCTCACTTGCAGCCAAATGGATACTGGGGCTTCATTTATTTATCCAAGTACTGGTGGCACCTATCGCATTAAGCATGTAATAACCTGCACGACCAAATTTGTGATATACATTATCCATTGCCCTTGTGGACTTATCTATGTGGGCAAAACTATTCGGAGGCTGAAGGAAAGATTAACCCTGCACAGATCAGCCATTAAAATGTCTTTAGACGGTCATCAAATTGAGCAACCAGTTGCCAGACACTGGATACAGAATGGCCACACACTGAAAGATCTCCGTTGGATGGGTATCGATCATATACCCCCTATGGTCAGGGGTGGTGACAGAGAGAAAGCACTTCTGCAACGTGAGAGCCAATGGATCTACAGACTGAAGACTGTAGCCCCACGAGGACTTAATGAAATACTGCCTTTAAACTGCTTTCTATGAACCCCTCCTATATATCAGTAGGGGTTGGCACCTCTAATTGACCTCCTAGCCATTTCCATAATTTGTGTCATGTGCCTGTGGGGATTTATTTTATGTGGTCTATTGCTGTTATTATTATATATTTTTTTGTTTTCCATTTTTCTGTCTCTATTTTGTTGCGTTTTTTTTCATCTATTTTCTTCCTTTGTTTGGGGATGTGTTTACTTTTTGGGACTTCAGGCAGTAGCATGACTTCTTGCAAGTTTTTTAATGTTGTCATTAGCCTGTGGGAGCTGTTCTATGATTTCAGTTTTCCTTGTTAGTGTATGTACTGTAGTTGTAGTCACGATTATATAATTTATTTCATTATACTTGTCTTGGCAGACCTCAAGCCTAATGGAGGTCACAAATGCAGCTCATGTATGTTTAGCTCAAAATCAGGTCATGCATAATATTGATACAAGACAGAGGCATAACAGCACAATACCTAGCCCAAATCTCCAACACAGGCTTCAGAGATCCCCCAGGTCAATTCATTCTATTTCACATTCACAGGAGGTAAGATACAAATACAGACCGGATCACTTCTATTTTAATCCAATATGGGAATCTCACCCTGATTGAAAACTAGTGACCTCAGTCCCGCTTCCCCCATTCCGGGGAAAGATCTTGCCCTATACTATTTCAGTGGCAGTGCTCACGGTCAGGAAACTGGCGGCATGGAGAGGTCATGGTGTACTCAGGATCCAACATGCGTTTTTCTTGCTTCGCCAAAGGGATGATAGTCGGCAGGTGCCATTCTCATCAAGGTTTAAAAGCATTACACTGACCAATGACAGAAGTCATCTTTACAATCCATAAGGAGACACCTGCAGCAATTAAAATGTGCAATCAGTACCGCACATGGTTTTTGATCGTAATTACTATGCACTCCCCTCGGTCGTATGTATTTTTGCCATTTTACGCTTTTCCAACCCTACCTTAACTTTTCAAAGCGTAACTCCTGTCGGCCGTAATGGCTGCACGTACTTACGTGCCTTGACACGCCTATACTGTATGATATAAATGACTCCCCCTGCCTCTGAAGTGTAATTACGCATGTCGTATGCCTGGCATGCCCCTTCGTTTGTAGTTACACTCTTAATATTAGGATGGTACGTACGTTCAGAGAACCTGCAAAATAGCGTTTTTACGACTCCGGTTAGCGTAAATACGCTAGTGGACGTAGGTCTGGATCTGACCCAATGTTTCCATATATTATTGAATGTATCAGTGAGTGCAAATTATTCTAACATTTATACTTTGTATCAAATCACACAGATAATGCCGATACAAATAAGCGAAAGTAGCCTTAATAGACACCTATCTTAAGTATATCCAATCACAAATCTTGCTATAAGAATCAATATCCTAATTCACTATCAATAAGATTGTATATGTGCAATAATTGTGCCTCTAATCATTTTCCAAAACAACATTCACGGTTATTGCAAGATCTCTTAGCTCACCATATTTGTTTCATTTAAAGGGACAGTACTCCAATTTCATATGGACAAGGCAACCAAATAGCAAAATAGCATACAACTTATAACTGTTATAAATATACAAACAGACACATTCTGAAGTGGGTTATTAGCCATTGTTATAGGAAGGAGCTCTGTTCGTTTAACCCTTTGGGAAAAACTGTATCAAGTTAAAAAATCCTCCTTTTGTAGGAGTGCTTTATCTATATCTCCTCCCCTTAGATTGGATTTAACCTTTTCAATTATAAAGGCTTGTAGGCCTGATAGGGCAGTATTCTGATAACTCAGGAAATGGTGTGCTATTGGAGACAATGGGCTCTATTTACAAAGATCATTTTGTGGAGTTAAGAACTTTTAACTCACAAAATGAAGTTTTAGCTATTTACTAACGATGGAGCGCCATGCAAATCTTCAGTTTCCATGGCAATGCCTCCCGTCTTAAGGGGTTTAGGATGCCTTTGCTCCCGGTACCCCTGTTGCGACGGGGGATGACCAGTCCATGACCTTATATTGTTACAGCTTGAGGCACGGATGATTTACCGATTTAAATCCCTTATTCCCCCTAGCCTTAATGAGGAATTTAATCTGGCTTGTTTTGTTTGAATATGTAGTGTTTCATATGTGTATATCTGTATCATTGGCAACATTTAATACTTTGTAGTCTGTTCTAAGGCTTTTATGTTGAATATGCTGCAATGCTCACTTGTGGCCAGTAGAGGTTGGCTTGGCTTCAGTCGGCGCATGCGCTGTTTTGCTGAACGGTCGACGGGGCACCATGCTGCTATGGACGCTGTTGTTGGTGTGGTCTGATGATGTCACTAACGCTGCATCTTGTGGGATGGGCTCCGTGCTGCGGTCGGCTGGATGGCGCTGTGCACTGGTATGGGGCACGTGCTGGACGCCGCTGGTTCACACATGTGAGATATCTATTTTTACCTATATATCTCTGTGTCCTGACCCTATACTTGTTTCTCCAGCATTGCACACACCTTGCTTGTTGATTATAGCTTTGGCTCACATACCCTGATGACAGTTCTGCTGACTCCAAAACGGCTGTCGGTGGGTGAGCTACCTTGGAGCGTGGATATTTACTTCAATTTGCCTGTCACTATTCCAGCTGACGTTTTGCTGCTTGATTTAATGTCATTGTTGCATATTGACTTTACCTGCACATGATTATATCCCACGATTGGGGTTTTGTTATTGTTTGATTCTACATTGCCTGATGGGCTTACTGCATTGCTATTACCATCTGATCTCCGTTGATTCCACTGCTCCATAATGTGATGTGCTACTGTGCTATTTTTGGCTGATGCTGGTCTCAATAAATTTCTACTTTTTGCATTTAAGAGGAATGCTGGCGTTTGTGTTTTATCACGAATCATATTTCTATTTTTGTCTTTGCCCTTGCTCCGGGACCTGTGATTTACTTTAGAGTGTGCCTGTTTCAACCATACTCACCTGTGGTTGCTTTTGTTTATATACCCTGCTGACGGAGCACCTCTGCTGGTGGGATTGCCTCATTCCTACCGGCTGTGTACTTAAGTCATTGTGACTAGTACATATATGTGTATTAAGTGGACTTTTTATTAACTATGTCTGATGAATCAACACTATCTCTGACCAGCATCCAACAATTTAGCACTGAGGAGATTGCACGTATTGTGGTCAGTGACACAGACATATTAGCCTTTGACGCTGATTCTCCCTTGGAATTATACCAGGACTTGACCAAGTTGTACAAACGCTCCACTGAGTTTAAACTCCATTGTTTAACCCTCTCTAAATACCACAAAGAAAATTTGATTCCACGTGGGTTTAGAATTACCAACCAGCCCACGTTGGGTCAACAGGATAAAGTGTTTTACCAGCAATGGTGTCATATCCTTAATAAATGCTTGCTGGATTTACTTGTATTGGTGATTGAGAGTGAAAACCAAGAGAGGTTATCCTTAATGAAATTGAGGCATTGGAACAAAAAACAACACCTATCTTCAGATCTGACACCGTGAAGGACTGGCTACTGAAACTTCAAAAACTCAATGAAACAATTTGAATCTGACCTACTTTCCTTTAAAAAGTCTAAATACAGAGTGGTCCGTGAGGATTACCGTGACAACAGAGTGTACCCCTGGGTGTCTAATATTGCATATTTTCAAACTAGAGCCACAAATAGACACAAAAGAGCGCCAGCAAAATAGATCTTACACGGATTTGGACTCTCATAGCTCCGCTAGTGACTCTGAAGGTGGACGCAGACTAAAGAAGGGCCCTCCTTTTTTTCAGGAGGAGATTGGCACAAGAAGCCGCAAAAAAAGGCCAACAAGGCGGGGAAGCCGCAAACATCAACGGCAGAGCAATACCAAAAATATACCTAACAATGAAGTAGTTTTATATAATCTGTCTAATTGTCCCTTATCTGCTGCAGAAATGTGTGTATTAAGTAAGGGTTTGAGTTTTGTTGACACTAACCATGTTAATCCTTTTGATGTTGAAGTTGACCTCTACAGGTTTCAGAGACTTTTAAAATTAAAAGAATATTTTGGTGTTCATCAGGATGATGATGCTGTCATTACTCCCTTTAGACATAAATCTAATTTTGAGCCACCTGTCACCAGCCCTACTATTGAGGCGTTTAGCCGTCTGGTTAGACGTGACGTATTACTACACTCACAGGGACCTAGTCATAGCTTCTCTAATCTTTCTTTTGCTGAGAAGGCATCTGTTAAATCTCTTAGCAATATTCAGAGTATCTGCGTTATGCCTGCTGATAAGGGCGGCGCTGTTGTGGTGCTTGGTCACTATTAGTATATCTCTGATATTATGCAGCAACTGGCAGATGAGACTTCCTACAAGTGACTGACTTTTGACACTACTTCAGACTTTAAGATGCAAACTGACTCATTCATTGCTGAGTCAGTCAAACAGGGTATGATTTCCTCTGAAACGTCCAGATTCCTCAGGCAAGACCATCCCATTGTGCCTATCATATACGGGTTACCCAAAGTCCACAAATCACATGAGAAACCCCCTGAGAGACCCATCATCTCTTCCAGGGGGTCGCTGTGCCAGCCACTCTTGCAATTTGTGGACTTTCACCTCCAGGGTTTCTAGTTATATCCGTGACACCACAGATTTTTTAAACAAATTGAGAGATGTGGACCGTTTGGCAGGTGGTGTACTACTGGTCACACTTGATGTGACCAGTTTGTACACTAATATACCTCACAATCTGGGTCTTGAATCAATTCTGGCTGTGGTTAAATCTGATGAGTTCATTGGGCCCCCTGGTGATTTTTTGTTGACTCTTATTGAATTTATTTTGACTAAGAATTATTTTCTTTTTCAGAACTAATTTTTATCCAGCAACAGGGCATTGCAATGGGGTCTAATATGGCCCCATCATATGCCAATCTGTTTATGGATACTTATGAGCGTAAATATATCCTGAACGATGCTGATTTTTCACACCATATCCAGGTGACTCAATCACCTGGATTCCCCAATAAGGTTTTCCTTAAACTTTGATTTACACTCTGTTGTATTCCTAGATGTCACCATTACCCAGATGTCCAATGGCTTTGTGACCTCACTACATAGGAAGACCACGGATAGAAATACCCTTCTGTTTGCCACTAGTTTCCATCCTAAACCCCTTAAGACGGGACTTCCGTTTTGGCAGATGGTCCATCATGTACGGATCTACTCTGACAGGACACAGTTAAGACGGGCTCTGTTGTACATAGGTGACCGATTCAAGGAACGGGGTTATTGCTCACGTGACATCAATACTGCTATTGATAAATGTTTTGGATTGGATCAGGAATCCCTTCTTAAGGGAATTAGAGCTGTGAAAACAGAGGAGAGACTTGCCTTTTGCTCTGAATTTTCCACAGCTTCTTCTACTTTATGTAAGGCATTGACTGACCATTGGCACATTCTGTCCTCTAATGCCAAATTGGGTGCTTTCACCCAAGTCCCTCCTCTAATGAGTTTTAGACAAGGCAGTAATCTAAGGATTAGAATAGTCCATACTGACTTGAAGCCCATTCATTATCTAAAAAGAATGGCTCATTCAAATATAGTTGGTGTACTACATGTAGTTTCCTCATCTTAGGGGATTGTTTCACCAATGCTGCCACCAAGGAGGTTTTCGGCATTAGACATCACCTTAATTGCGACAGTAAAAATGTCATTTATCTGGTAACATGTCCCTGTGAGCTGGTCTATATCAGCAAAACAATGAGTATGTTGAAAGAGAGGATTGCGGCCCATCGCTCCTCAATTAAAAAAGACTGTGGCCACAATATTTCTGACTTCAAGTGCAAGCCTTTGCTCCAGGTACCCCCATTGCGAGGGTTGGTGACCGTGACCTTAGATTGTTACAGCTTGAGGCACGGATGATTTACCGATTTAAATCCCTTACTCCCCGTGGCCTTAATGAGGGATTTAATCTGGCTTGTTTTGTTTGAATATGTAGTGTTTCATATGTGTATATTATTGGCAACATTTAATACTTTGTAGTCTGTTCTAAGGCTTTTATGTTGAATATGCTGCAATGCTAACTTGTGGCCAGTAGACGTCGGCTTGGCTTCAGTCGGCGAATGCGCGGTCTTGCTGACCGGGCGACGGGGGCTGGATGGCGCTGTGCACTGGTCTGGGGCACATGCTGGACGCCACTGGTTCACACAGGTGAGCTATCTATTTGTACCTATATATATCTGTGTCCTGACCCTATACTTGTTTCTCCAGCATTGCACACACCTTGCTCGTTGATTATAGCTTTGGCTCACATACCCTGATGACGGAGTTCTGCTGACTCCGAAACGGCTGTCGGTGGGTGAGCTACCTTGGAGCATTGATATTTACTTCAATTTGCCTATCATCTTCAGTCACTATTCCAGCTGACATTTTGCTGCTGGATTTAATGTCATTGTTGCATATTGATTATACATGATGATATCCTACGATTGGGGTTTTGTTACTGTTGGATTCTACATTGCCTGTTGGGCTTACTGCATTGCTATTACCATCTCTGTTGATTCCCCTGCTCCATAATGTGATGTGCTACTGTGCTATTTTTGGCTGATACTGGTCTCAATAAATTTCTGCTTTTTGCATTTAAGAGGAGTGCTGGCGTTTGTGTTTTATCACAAATCATATATGTGTTGGGCTTATTGCTATTACCATCTCTGTTGATTCCCCTGCTCCATAATGTGATGTGCTACTGTGCTATTTTTGGCTGATACTGGTCTCAATAAATTTCTGCTTTTTGCATTTAAGAGGAGTGCTGGCGTTTGTGTTTTGTTTTAT
>WWET01008856.1:0-13951 GCA_011038615.1 Limnodynastes dumerilii
AATACAGACATGTTAACGGAGTGTAACAATACCTTGGTAGAAGAATCTGGGAAGATCTGTTATAAAGTCCATGGAAATGTGACTCCAAGGACGGGTAGGGATCGACAAGGGGTGGAGAGGGCCAACTTGAGAATATCTGGGGGATTTGTTCTGTGCACAGACTGTACATGATTT
The DNA here is from genome assembly GCA_011038615.1 of Limnodynastes dumerilii. NCBI lineage: Eukaryota > Metazoa > Chordata > Amphibia > Anura > Limnodynastidae > Limnodynastes > Limnodynastes dumerilii. The sequence goes on from WWET01008856.1 coordinate 175, forward strand.
AACAAAATCTTCTACGTCCTTGGACATGTGCGGCCACCACACAGATCTGCAAAGCAAAGAGAGAGTTCTTCTGATACCAAAATGTCCTGCGGATCTGGACGAATGACATTCTAGGAGAACGTCTTGCTTGAGTGAAGGTGGTACAAATAACCGGTTGGGTGGTTTGGTACTAGGACTGAGATGTTGTAGTCTCAAAAGTTGATCACGAAGATCTTGTGTGACGCCGGCAATGATGGTGGATGAAGAAATGATGGGAAGAGGTTTATTGGAAGACTGACCCTCAGACTAGAAAGAGCGGGAGAGGGCATCAGCCCGACGATTGAGAGATCCAGGACGATAGGTGATGGAGAATGAAAACCTGGTGAAAAATAAAGCCCAGCGGGCTTGACAAGGATTCAATCTTTTGGCAGATTCGATGAACACCAAGTTCTTATGGTCCGTAAGAACAGTGATACTGTGATTGGCTCCCTCCAACCAGTGCCTCCATTCCTCAAATGCCAACTTGATGGCCAGTAATTCTCGATTGCCGACGTCGTAGTTCCTTTCCGCAGGAGAACATTTCTTTCGACGTCATAGTTTCTTTCAGCAGGAGAAAATTTCTTTGACATGTAGGCACACGGATACAAACGATTGTCCTTGGGATTCAACTGCGACAAAACCGCTCCAGCACCCACATCGGAAGCATCCACCTCCACAATAAAAGGTAATTCTGGATTGGGATGACATGACGGAGAGGCTGTAGTGAAGGCTACCTTGAGGTCACTGAAGGACTTCTTGGCCTTGCTAGACCAGTTGACAGTGTCAGCACCCTTCTTCGTCAGATCTGAGATGGGGGTAACAAGCACAGAAAATTTCCGGACAAATCGTCTGTAATAATTGGCAAATTCCAAAAATCTCTGGATGGCTGTTAAATCAGTAGGTTGGGTCCAGGATAGAATGGCCTGTACCTTGGCAGGATCCATGGCGAATCCCTGAGGGTAGATAAGATAGCCTAGAAATAGTACTTCAGCTATTTCAAATTCACACTTGTCCAGTTTGGCATAAAGTTGATCTTCACGAAGCTTCTGAAGTACCAGCCGGACATGATGACGATGTTCCTGTAAACTGCGGGAGTAAATCAGAATATCATCTAAATAGACAATCACAAAGATACCAAGAAATTCTCTAAGAACGTCATTAATCAAATCTTGAAAAACTGCGGGGGCATTGCAGAGACCGAAGGGCATCACGAGGTATTCGTAATGCCCCGATTGGGTATTAAATGCAGTTTTCCACTCATCTCCTTCACGTATCCGGATGAGATTGTACGCCCCACGAAGATCTATCTTGGAGTAGATCACTGCATCCTTCAATCTGTCAAACGAATCAGAAATGAGTGGGATGGGGTATTTGTTCTTAATGGTGATCTTATTCAGAGCCCTGTAGTCGATGCAGGGACGAAGAGTACCGTCTTTCTTGGAGACAAAAAAGAAACCGGCGCCCATAGGAGAGCGTGACGGACAGATAAACCCCCTGCGCAGGTCCTCTTTAATATATGCCTCCATGGACTTGCTTTCCGGAATGGAAAGGGTAAAAACTCTTCCCTTGGGAAGGGTTGCGCCTGGTACCAGTTCTATAGCACAGTCGTAAGGACGATGAGGCGGTAATTTGTTAGCTTCATTCTTGGAAAAGACATCAGCAAAGTCCAGATATTGGGGTGGAATAGGCAAGACTTCAGAGGAAATAGTACGTATCGGGGTTAAAAGACAGGAAGCACAAGAATCTCTCCAGCGAGTAATTTCGCCCTTCTGCCAATCAATTTCAGGGTTGTGTTTTGACAGCCAAGGATGGCCCAGAACAATTTCAGCAGCGGGTGAAGAGATGATGAAAAACTGTATAATCTCAGAATGACAGGCTCCCACCATGAGCTGCAGAGGTTCAGCAATGAAAGAGATTTGACCGTCCGGAAGAGGTTGAGCGTTCAGACCACAGGTGGTAATGGGAGTAGAAAGGGGAAGGATACTGATACCCCACTTGCTAGCAGAATTGTAGTCAAGAAAGTTACCAGCTGCACCACTGTCAATGAAAGCTTGCACTTCCTTGGATGTACCGTTGAACTTGAGAAGGACGGGAAGTAATAGAGAATTACAGGAGGAGATGAGACTGGCATCCAGATGAATCTCCTCACTCTTCATCTGGATTGGTTGTTTCCCGACTGTTTAACCTTCTTGGGGCAATTATCAGCCATGTGGGCCTTGCCCCCACAGTACAAGCAAAGACCCAGCAAGTGACGGCAGTCCTTCTCCTGTCTGGTAAGCCGGTAGGAACCGATCTGCATAGGCTCTTCTTCCAGTGAAGAAGAAGAAAAGACTTGAGGTGGAGAGGTAGAAGCGGGGGGGAAGGCGAGACTCCTCTCTATCTTTCTTTCCTTGAACCTCCGGTCAATCTTGATAGATAATCTCATCAGGTCTTCCAAGGACTCAGGGGTTGGGTATTGCACCAAAGAGTCCTTGATGTACTCCGCCAAACCTAGGCGAAACTGGGAACGTAGAGCTGGGCCATTCCACTGACATAACGCCGCCCAGGTACAAAACTCTCCGGCGAATTCCTCCACAGACCTTCTCCCTTGCCGAATAGAGCGAATCTTGGCCTCAGCAGATGCCTCCTGGTCCGGGTCATCGTAAATAACATCCATGGCAGCAAAGAAGTTGTTTACAGAGAGACGAGCAGGATGGTCCGGTCCAAGAGAAAATGCCCAAGACTGAGGCTCCCCTTGCAGGAGCGAGATAATAAATACAACTCTTTGGAATTCAGAGCCTGACGCAGTGGGTCTCAGCTGAAAGTAAAGCAGACAACTATTTTTAAAGAGACGGTAAGCTGAACGGTTACCAGAAAATCGGTCTGGAAGGGGCGTCTTGACGTCCTGTACAGGTGCTGGAGGTTCTGCCTGGACTGGCAAGGCATGCAGTGCCGCAATAGCCTGATCCTGAGTTTCAACCTTGGTGGTCAAATTCTGGACCATTTGTCCTAACTGAGAGACCTGGGAAATTAAGGCCTTGATCGTTTCTGAAGCTGCGGGATCCATACTAAATTTGATCACGCAGGGGAGGCACTGGAGATTAGGGAGTTGGAGAAATACACTTCCCAAAGTAAATTCGGTAGGGCCGGTTATAATGTTATGACCCCTATGTAAGCGGTGTACAAGGTAGTGGTACCCCGGGCTTACCCCGACAGGGGATCGGGGTGACCAGAGAAGAGGTAAAGAAGAAACGGGTAACTCACCGGTTTGTAGAGCCTGATTTCCGTCTGAGTGTTCGCTAGAGCCCCTGATGGTGGGGATAGACTGGAGCTGGTGGGACTTCGTCAGGATACGCACCTTCAGAGAAAACCCGGGAGAAGAACCGAAACTAAAGATGGAAAAGAGACAGAGCCAGTAAAGTAGGAGAAGAAAGTGGGAGGAGTCAGGTCAGCAGAATCTGACCTGAGACAAACTACGAGAAACAGGTAACAGTGACAAAAGACCGAAGACTGGTACACGGGACAGACTGGACTGACACCACGAACGAGGAAGGGGCTATCACATGAACACTCAAACTGAAGGAAATCCCCTTAGGGAAACAAGTACATGCACACGGGAGAGCAAGGGGTTAACCACAAGGATTTAAACAGTAAGGGTAAGAGATGGGGAGAGACACAATAGGAACACAGGCAGGAACTAGGCAGGACAGATATGGGGTACTCGATGATCACAGAAAAGATAAGGAGGCACAAGGCAAAGAGAGCAGGTTATGTGGCTAGAGAAAGCTATAACCGGCATGTGAATGAGGGAGGAAGGGAGCTATAAAGCGGGGAAAGCCAATGGGAGCGGGCTGCAGACGCGGCAATAGCGGAGATAGGCTGGCGTCCAGGTTGCTAGGATACAATCCGACGCCAGCCTGACAGAGAGACAGGATCAGCGTCCCTAGCAACAAGCCGCGAGGGACGCCAGGGGGAGGAGAGACGCGAGCAGCAGACGCTGCTGACGGGGGAAAGAGAGAGGACGTCCGGACTGCAGGCATGCTGCTACAAGCAGGTAAGCAGACCGTATGGGAGCGGGTGGCCATCACGCAACGGAGCCTAACAATCTTGATTGGTATTATGTTAAAATGCGTTTGGACAATGGTACAGTATATAATCAGGTTTTATATATCATTTCATTGTTATGTTCTTTTATTTGAACATTGCAGAACATTGCATAGTAGTGGCACATAACTGTCACTGACCCTTTGATGCATGATAATCATGGTCGAGTTAATGGTCATGTGGGCCTGGTGCTGAAAATGATCAAGGGCTCACATTATGCTTTGGAGGAGGATGTCATACTTATGCACTGCAGGGGAAGGCCTGGAGATATCCGTGGGGGCCTATGTACAGACTGTACTCCCATTAGCCCCCATTGTTAATCTGATAAGACAATAAAAGGATAGCCTGATCCCAAAAACGTGTTGATCGGTTACCATAGCAACGGCAGTGACGGTATCAACCCAGGATGGAGTATCAGCTGGCGGTCGAGTTATCCACATTGAACCCGGGACATTTTCACCATCAGGAGGACTCGTTTCTGACATTCTGTAATCCTTTCAGATTGGGGTATGAACTGAATTCTGCCCATTGCATATTAACATAATGTTTTTGATATGTTTATATTAATAAATGTGTATTTTTTTCTTTACCCTCATTTTTTTCTTTGCTGGAGTGTTTATTTTTGGCGCTGGCCTCACATCCCATTGTTAATCTGGCCCTGGTGATAATACCCATGTAGACGTGGAACATTTACTGACCGCTATGAATATCAGTGCACGGTATAAAATCTTTTGTTCCAGGCTGTATTCTTGTCAGCTTATCACTAGATATGAATTGAAGCAGCAGATTCTCCCCAAAAGAGGTTCTCCTTTCTAGTGGCTCATAAACCAACTTGAACTTAATGCAGGAATAATTTAATCAATGTAATTGTTACATTCATTTAATTAAGATTTAACTTAACACAGCTACTTGGAGCACACTGATCCTCACCATCTTGGGTGCTGCCACACACCCTGAGTCAACTCTACCTTTATCTGTGCTTTGCTAGCTTAAGTTCCAAATTTCCAGTAACCTCCTGTCTGGAGACACACTACAGGACTGTCTGTCCCGATTAGCGGACCAAAAAGGGGCGGGGCTTACAGCGCTGTTAAGCCTCACCCAGTTTTCGGTCCACGAATCAGGACAGTCCCACCGCAGGGGAAGGGGGACTCATTTGGCATCTATTTCTTCCCTCTGTATCAATATGTTTTTGTGAATTTCAATACCACTTCCACCCAACCTTGTGGTATTCTCATATGTTCTATGAACTCATGAATTTGTTGTACTTTATTAAATTATAAATGTGATGAACTTTAATGAGTTTTATGAATTTTCCACTGTTTTAGGAACCTATACTAATAAAAGGTTATTTTAGATCAATTCATCTGTTTTAATATTTAATTTCTAATTAGTGAATCATTAAATCGTTGATATATTGAATTAGTGTGTTAATACATAAAGAGTATTTTAGCGCCATAAGTATTTCTCACTTATATGAAGCGTGTAAGTGGACTGAACTTGCAGTGATACATTGCGAACAACTGTGGTTTAAAACAAACTGATACTGGCAGAGGAATGAAGTCTGTCTCAAATCTCTGAACTTCAGATCTATCAGATTATTCCAAATCCAAATTTATAATACAATATTCTACTCTGACATGTCCATTATGAGACCCAATAAAAGAGATTTTTTTCCTGATTTTGTTATTCTGTGACCATGACACAAAACCCTGAATTCAGAAAGATTTGTATCAGCTAGTCTGATGACTTGCGGAGAAGATTATTTAGAACAATACTCAGGCATAAAGAAGCCTTTTTGTCTCTAGACAAAGGCTTACAGTGTCTCTAAAACCCCTATATACGTTCCTGATACTGTGAGCTTTATCTCTTTTGCCTGGTACCACAGATCTACATTATGCCAACTTCATACAGTAGTTTTGTTAATTTGTCATTTAATATTTGGTTAATTGTCATTTTGTTTTTCTCCAAGTACTCTGAAGCTGATATAGAATTTTCAGGTAAGAATAATGTTTTTCTCATTGCATTTCTTTAAATTTTGGTAACATTTAACTAAAAAGTTTGTTGAAAGTTATAAGTAATTTGAATAATACTGTACATGCAGAAGAAATATAATGCAGAATATGATTCATTTGGAAAGTGATCTATGTAATTCAGCATATTTTTAAATAAATATAAATTTATATTTTATTATTAATGGTCAACAGTTAACCAATGTAACAACAATGAATGTATGTTTATATTATATATAACAGGGCTGATTTAGTATAAATACTTGTATATAATTTGTGTCTGTTGTTAGTTCCATTGAGATACATTATGATTATATACAGCATATTTGCTGCAGTTGCTAATGTGGGAAATTGTTAAACCAAAACAAGAATATTTTTAATGCCTTATGATAGCTTTTTCCTTACAAACAATACAACAATTGATATAACAGGCTTCTAGAGACAAGTTGCATAAACTAATCTCTATGTAGTTTTGGAAGTTTGTCATCAAATTGCTGAAAATTAATTAAAATGTATTATATGAGTTTACGTTAAACAATATATTTTTAAAGAATAATTTTTACATGCAGCTGTCCCAATCCTATTTTGATCCATCAATGTTATAGCTGCTTGGTTATACAGAAGTATTTTTTTCTCACTGAAGGATACCTACAGAAAGTTTTGAAGAGTCATACATCTCATGCCTGTGATGGAGAACTTATCACTGTGTCTTGCCCTCATAAGACCTCAATCAGCATCCTGTCTGCTTTCTATGGACGGAGAATCTCCAGTAAAAGTCTTTGCCTACCCACATTTGGAGAATCTAAAGAGAACACATTCTGCAATTCCCCTACAGCTGTTCAGGTATATTAATTCTATTGTAAACAGACCAGCACAGTTCCAGAATTCCTTGTAGGATATTATAGCTTTTCACATTTTAGCAGTTAAAAATGTAAATTGGATAAACACTGGAATCAATGATATGTGGAATACTTTATAGCACCTTATGTTAGGTGCTTCTCTGTTCCTGATTTGTTCTTTTGTACACCATTCAGTCAATCAAGCCATTACCACTTTTCCAATATGTACAGTTAAGCTAGGAAGAAAAAGTTTGTATAAGTTTATTATAGAAATAATCTATACACACTCCTTAATTAAGTACAGAAAAGCACAATTATTTAAGTACAGTTTTGTACTTTCAATTTTATGTTTTTTGTCAATAGACTATGCACAGAAGTAATTCAAATTAGTATAGTATAGTAAAGGATGTTTGAGCTTCTATACAATGGTTATTTAATGACTTTTCTGATATGATTATGCCATGTGTTTTGTGTTTTATTCAGAAGCTTTTTGATGAGTGTCAGGATCAACGTTTTTGCCAGTTCTTAGTCAGTAGTCGTACTTTTGGCTCAGATCCTTGCCCAGATACTCATAAATACCTACTGGTATCATACAAGTGTAAGCCAGGTAAGTCATATTTTGCTGAGTGACAAAACTAATGTGTATTTAAGTGATTGAAGTACAAGAAAATGGAACTAAGATACTTTCTATAATTTGTTACTAAGGATGGATAAAAACATATTAGGATAAGAAGTTTCTTTCTGGCCCCTAATAACTGTTAAAAGGGAGTGGATTGGCCATAGGACTTACAGGGAATTTTCCTGGTAGGCTGATGGTCTCTGGAGGCCACTAAGCAGCCCTTTTTTATTTGAAGAAAACTAGGATGTTGACTTCATAGGTGGTGGTTACTAAAATGATGCCTGTAAGGAACAGAGATCATTAGCATGTTGTATGTATTGCATGGTGGTAACTAGGATACTGTATGTATTGGGTTGTGATCACTAGGATGCTGTATGTATTGGGTGGTGGTCACTAGGATGTTGTATGTATTTGGTTATGGTCACTAGGATGCTGTATGTATTGGGTGGTGGTCACTAGGATGCTGTATGTTTCAGGTAGTGGTCACTTGGGTGGAAGTGACTACCTGCATTTCACAGAGTTCACTATATATCTCTTTATTGTATTGTGAAATACTAGTCAGTAGATGCTGTATTTGCTTGTAACTCTTTAACAAAACACTTCTTCTTGTACTTAATTGTAGACACATACCATGCCCTCATATCATATATTTTGTTCTACTTTTATTAAGATTCTATATTCTGTACTGATCCAGTTTACATATTTTTTGACACCGCCAATAGTTGATCCCACCCACATGTGGCTGATTGCAGGTTTTTTTGTTTTTTTTTTCAAGAGAGACTAGGGTGTAACTTTATTTATTTATCTGTATAAGTACAATGCTGTACTTGCAAAAGTTTTAGGCTGGTGTGGAAAAAATTCTGCAAAGTAAGAATGTTGTTATAGTTTATAGAATGTGGTAATATTTTATCAATTTTATCAATTAACATTAATTTGATCAATTTTATCAATTAACAAAATGCAAAGTGAATGAACAGAAGAGAAATCTAAATCAAATCAATATTTCGTGTGACCACCCTTTGCCTTCAAGACAGCATCCGTTCCTCTAGGTACATTTGCACACAGTCTTTAAAGGAAATTGTCAGGGAGGTTGCTCCAAACATCTTGGAGAACTAACCACAGACCTTCTGTGGATGTGGGCCTGCTAAAATCCTTCTGTCTCTTAATGTAATCCCAGACAGACTCAATGATGTTGAGATCACTGCTCTGTGGGGGCCATATCATCACCTCCAGGACTCATTGTTCTTCTTTACGCTGAAGATAGTTCTTAATGACATTGGGGCCGATCCTGAGGAACGTCCGACAAGGGGATTACGTACAGCTCGTACGTAATTCCCCTGTATTGAAGGTTGTGCGCATGCGCACAACCTTCTTACGACACCATAATAACTGGCGTATGTACGCTGGCTCTTATGAAAAGAAGGCTTTCCCACTTTACGCATGTCATATCTCCATGTCATTACCTGCCTGTATTTCTCAGCATTGAGGACCAATCCTGACAAAATTCCAAATTCCATTTGTTGAAATGCAGCCCCAAACTTGCAAAAAACCTTCACCATGCTTCACTGTTTCCTGTAGACACTCATTATTGTACTGCTCTCCAACCCTTCGGTTAACAAACTGCCTCCTGTTACAGCCAAATCTTTAAAATTTTGACTCATCAGTCGGGAGCTCCTGCTGTCAATTTTTTGCACCTCAGTTCTTATGTTTTCATGCATAGTTGAGTCGCTTGGCCTTATTTTAATGTCACAGGCATGGCTTTTTGGTCACAATTCTATGAAGACCACTTCTGGCCAGACTTCACCGAACAGTAGATGGGTGTACCTGGGTCCCATTGGTTTATTACAAGAAAGAAGAGAGCAAAGAAGGGTCTTGTTGTCTTGCACAATTCCAGTTTCTATAGGAAACAGTTTAGTCATACACAAGAAATATGCAAAAAAAATTATTAATTATTATTATATTATTATAAAATAATTTTCCATGAACATTATTATGAAGTTAGAGTATTAAGACATAACATTTATTAGAATTTGTTAAAAAAAAAAAGGGGGGGGGAAATATAAAATTGTATAGGTGACAATATATTAAAAAGTATATCTATGCAAATAGTAATTCTGCTGCAAAAATAATTCTTGCTAGATTATGTGAAATTCACTTATTTTCAATAATCTCAGAGAAAAATGTAACAATTGGGAAGCCACAAATTGCAGACTCAATTGAAAAAGGCAAGGTTTCAAAAGAAAAAAGGATGTCACATTCCAATAATTAAAAACATAGTTGCAAAACAATTCATTCTCAGATATGTACAGTTAATTATTCCTCAAGGATCTCAAATAATCCGGTTATGAAAATGATATAACAATAAGAAAATTTGTGATTGTGGAAAATGAAAATCTTTCTTGTGTATGACTAAGCTGTTTCCTATAGAAACTGGACTTGTGCAACGCAACAAGACCCTACTTTTCTCTCTTCTTTCTTGTAATTACCTTATATGGGTCTAGTGTATGCACCCCATTATTCAATGTGGGTACTTTGGTCTATTTCTTATGAATGAATCTGTGCTTCCCATTTCTTCTTTTTTGTATCCCATTGGTTTATGCCAGTTCTAAACTATTGTCACTGCTAGACATTTTCTGATTTCAAAAGGAAGAAAGTGTGATGTGTCTTTAATCTGCTGCACTAAGTTTCCATAGCCAGCCATTGCATCTACAGTCTTCAACCTGGCCCATTTCTTTCTGCTTCTTCAAAAGAGCTTAAATAGCACACCTTGAAACACCATTGTGTTTTGAAATTTTTGCCTGGGAGAGACCAAATATCGATTTGATTCAGATTTCTCTTCTGTTCATTCAGTTTGCATTTTGTTAATTGATAAAAAATAAACTATTAACACATTTTTGAAAGCATTCTTATTTACCATCATTTTTTCCACACCTGGCTATTTTTTTATGAAAAGCTAATTGGTTTGTTCTGTTGCTCAAACAAATCATATAATCTTTAGTTACGTGCTGCGGTAATATTCGCAGCAGCATGAACTCGTTCACTCCTGGCTGCTTGAGCAGTCAGAATATAGCCCTCTCTGCTATCTGCCTTTCTGTTCCCCTGGTTGTAGCTAAGCAACTGGAATACACTAGGGGCCAGATCCAGACCTACGACCACTAGTGTATTTACGGTAGCTGTAGCCATAAAAACGCTATTTTCCTTGTTCTGCGCATGCGCGCGGCAGATGTTACGGCCAGAAACTCTGATTGTACTTACGAGCCATGGCTCATCAGCGTAACTATGGATAAATGGGCGTGCCTGCCATACGACACCCGTAGTTACGCTTTCGGAGGCGGGGTGAGGCATTTAAATTGTACAGTATGGGCGTGCTTAGGCGCGTAAGTATGTGCAGCCATTACCGCAGTTATGCTTGGAAAAGTTAAGGTAGGGTTTGGCAAGCGTAAAACGGCAAAAATACGTACGACTGAGTAGAGTGCAAAGGGGAGTGCATAGTGATTATGAAAGCGTAAATCCGCTATGCGTGGAAACGTAACCAGAGCGTAGGTCTGACTCTGGCCCTAGGTCTGAAAGGCTTGCAGATGCCACTCCAGGTGCTAGCCTGATTAATACCTCTAAGCTGCTGCCTAACAGCCAGGATTCAGACCAACCAGAGCTGGGAGGCTCTCCAGCTCTGATTGGTTGTTTAGTGTTTATATACCCAGCAAGGAGAACTCTCCCTAGCTGGGGATATTGCATGCTGTAGCCATTTTGTCTGTTTGCTTCTGGATTGTTTAGCAGGATTCTTGTCTAGTTCTTGCTCTGTTCTGCTGTTCAATATTGTATTCAATTTTGTATTCATTTTATTATCCCTGCTCTCGTCTTTTCTTATCCTGCCATTTGTGTTTATTCCTGGCTTCCTGCTTTCCTCTCACCTGTGTGTTTATTTCTCTGACCTTGGATCATTACCTCTGCCCTTATCTGTTTATGTGTATGCATTTCTTGTTTCCTTGTGTTAGAATTATCCTGTGTCAAATGCCGCCGCCGTAATCGGCGGGCAGGCATGTCTGACACTCACCTGGTCTCTGCTGTCACTGCTGCGGGAGCAGGCGAGCGGGCATGTCCGACGCCCGCTTCCCCGGCTTACTAGTATTGCACCTCCGGGCAGCCGCCGCAGCGTTTTGTTTACTGGACGCTGACATGTTTCCTTGTCAGCGTTCCCAGGTACCATGGCAACCTCCCGCTCTCCAATCACCTTGAGAGGCGGAGGTTGCCATGGTCACTGCCTTCCCTGCACAGCTTCCTGGCGCGCTCTGCTTCCTCTCCTCTTGGCTGATGTAATCTTTAAAAGCCTGGCAGATTCCCCCACACGCTGCTGGTTATAGAGTCTGTCCTCAGCCACTGTAGCCTGCTCATATCTCGTTTGTATGCATAGTGCCCTGTGTCTAGTGATCTCTGAGTGCCCCAGCCTGTCCTTGCCTAGTACCTCCCTCGTTAACCCTCTTGTTACCAGGTCCTCCTTTTCTCCCACCTGCTTGTCTTACCCAGCTCGTTGCTTACCTGATCTCTCCTGTGTGATAATTTTTTGTTTACCCCCTCGGGGGTAACCTCTGTTTGTGTGAGTGAGTGTCAGTCCCTGTTAATCCCGTTCGTCACTTCAGTCCAGTCGCGTGATCCCCCTCAGTCCGCTGTCTTGCGTCCTGGTGTTCTCTGTAGTTAGTTTCCCGGTAAGTGCCTACTTACTGGTCCTGCTCCCTCGTATTTGTTTTTCTCAGTCCTCTCGGGGTTTCACTGTGTGGTGTCTTTCTTTCTCTCCTCCGGGTTCAAGTTCAACAGAGTACGACCACGCCTCCGGGGGGGCACAGTCCATCCCCACCTTCAGGGGCTCTGGTGAAGAACCTCAGGGTGGTTACAAGTTTGATCCGAAATCTTGCCCGGCTCTTCCGTGGGATCTTGTCGAGGTCACTCCGGTACTTCACCGGTAAAACCGGAGTACCTCTCCTGGGCCACACTGGTACCTCAGGGGTAATCCCGGTGTGCCATAACAATTTGTTGAGGGCCTTGGTTTGTTTGGAGATGGAGGGTGTTGGTATTTGAGGGTACCGTAGCTGTGGCTGTAGCCGTGGGGTTCAACAAGGTATTTTGGTGCTAGTTGGGGAAGACTAAAACAGTCATTTTGATGTGCAGACACCATTCCATAGTGGTTGAGCCTGTTGGAATACCACCTTTCAGGTGCTGGGGTGAGCTTTATAATTGGGTTGCTGTTGGGTAACTGCTTTTCTTTAAGCACAAGTATGTTATATTCTATGTTAAGGATAGATGAGAGTTAAGTTAGATGCTGAACCCCCCCATCTGCTATTTGGGTCCCCTTTCAATGATGGATATCATAGCTCTAGACATCAATCACAACTCGGCCAAATTAATTAGTTTATTTAATAAACCATGTTCCCTTATTAAAATGTGGCTTAATAAGGTTTGCCTGGTAGTCTGGTGCGTAAGTGGGGCCTTTGCTGTTTGCCATTAATATTATTCTTATTACACATTTATCAGTTCAGATAGAGAAATCTATACATACACACTTTACAATACATCATATAATAGTACCTTATACAACTTCTGGACGGTGTGTACAGGGCATATTGCATATGATATCATATCTTACCAGCATTTTGCATAGAACATGCTGTCTGTCAGATGTGACATATTGGATCAATGTTTTATTAAGGTCATCTTTCTTCTTCTATTCTTCCTTTTGTTTACACATTTATCCTATGTGTACACTGGTCAAGTGCATGTACTCCATGATAGCAGGATTTGGGTTGTTTTATCTACTTGGTCAATTACAATTTAGTAAATCCTGGCCAGCAAAATAACTGCATGTCCCCTGTCTAATCATAATTATTAGATGCTACCACGTGATCTATCTGTAGTCAATGACAATTTGATGCTATTTCCCATTGTGAATATGAATAAACATTATGTAGTTATTGTGGTATTATAGTGGGACATGATGACAGTTTTTGTAGACAGGGGTGACTAATATATTTATTTTAGGTAAGAGCAGTTTACTGATTGATTTAGACCATTCCCCCTTTTTACATTGACTCCTTTTACTTATCTTTTCCACACCAACTGTCTTTTCTCTAATCCTTCCCCCCACTATTCCCTCTATACCCCTCTCCGCATTGTTCAACATATACCCCTCTTCCAACTGTATCTCTATATTCCCTTCC
>WWET01008857.1:9743-24220 GCA_011038615.1 Limnodynastes dumerilii
TAAAATGGTGCATGGCCTGTGTCACACACCATACAGAGAGACTAGAGGAAGTAACATGTATAGCTTGGAGCAGAGAAGAGCGACTAAAATGGTGCATGACCTGTGTCACACACCATACAAGGAGAGACTAGAGGAAGTAACATGTATAGCTTGGAGCAGAGAAGAGCAGGTAAAATGGTGCATGGCCTGTGTCACACACCATACAGAGAGACTAGAGAAAGTAACATGTATAGCGCAGAGAAGGGCCAGAGGGGATATGATAGCAGCTTATACATATATCATGAGATGTAACCAGTTACAGGAGGGGGCATTCAAAGGAAATGGTGTAATCGAATGAGTAGTTGATAAGTGGAATGACCTCCCATCTGAGGTGGTAGAGGATAACACAGTAGAATCATTTAAACATGATATTCTAAATCTTAAACTAAAGTGAGGGTCAATATAATAAAAACCAAATCAATAACTTAGCAAGCTGGATGGGCTGTGTGGCTCTTATCTGCCGTCACCTTCTATTATACTACGTATTATTGCTACAGGAAAAAAATGGTTAAAACACATCAACCTGAATGAGTCAGAAGACAATGCCATCTGATAAAGACCATGGCGTGTGGGAATTCACGGACAAAGGGTAATAGAAAGCGGGAATGCATGCAACGTTCTGCAAACACACGCATTGTACTGCGGGAATCCCGCCTGTAATTTTAATATTTTCTTGCTGGGAAAAAAGGTCATCGTTGGCGAGGTCGGATTTTTCTTAAGGTCATTTCACATGGAGATATTTGCACGCTTGTGACATTTCGTATACGAGAGGCACAGTCATCCTGACACATGAAATGGGTACTTCAGAGAGCCAATGGCTCTTTCCTTCAACATCTGTTACTTTCCCACAAACGGCAAATCTGCATTGATGGCAAGCGAAGGCCTCGGCGCTTTTTACACATGAACGCAGAGGAAATGTTTCGTCCTATGGAGGCGACATAGCTCCATATAGAAGAGGGTGCAAGTCAGCCCTGCGTTATGGAGGGGGGTGTTCTCGAGGTTCTCGTGGTGGTTTTACACCTTGCCGTCACGGGGAGACACACATCTGGGGCCATATTCAGAGATGCGATGCGATTCAGAGATGTTCAAAAGTACGCAGTTATACGCACACACATAGCAAGCCAACACCCATGACACTCGACTCTCACGGTCGTGCAATCCTAGACATACGCCTCAATAGAGCACCTCAAACTTTACGTGTGTATATTCTACGTAACTAACGTAAAAAAAAAGTTACCATGCATGCGCAGTTATAACGTACCTAAAAATACACACGCAACTGCAAGTAAAAACGGATATGTGAGCGCTATTTGAGCGGCGATGGATTGCGCTCTGAGGGGCGCGTTGAGGGAAGGCTGGCAGGAAGGGGCGTGCAATGGAGAACACAGCGCAGACGGAAGCGAGCACGGTTTAAATCGCAACCGGGAACAAGTCATATCTAAGCCTGTTATGTGTTTCGGACGCTTGCGTCATTATTTATGTAAAAGCAATACTAAAGTTATGATAGTTCTGCTGGAGCATCGTAAAGGGGTAAAATAATATATATACAGATTATAAAGTAAGGGAAAAAAATAGTTTTGTACTAAATTCATGTGCTTCGCGACACATCTTATTCCGACAATGAAACCGCAACGCCAGAGATATTTTTCTGCGGCTGTAATCAAGACAGCATGGACACCGCGACTGGTAGGATTTTCACCTAACCCTCACCCAAACCCTCTCCTTCTATCAGCCTATCCCCAACCCTACCCTAGCTTTAACCATCCTTGTCCCTTACCTTACCTTATTCCTGCCCACTCCAGAGCCTAACCCTAACCATTCCTGTTCTGCAGCTTAACCCTAATGTTCCCTGTGCCACAGCCTAACCTCAACCTTCCCCTCTCTGTAGCCTAGCCTCAACCCTCCCCTCTCCCCTAACCCTACCTCTTCTACAGCCTAACCCTAATGTTACTGGTCTTGCAGCCTAGCCTTAACCCTTCCCTCTCTGGAGCCTAACCAAGGGCTGCTGACTCTTCCATAATTTCTAGGAGACTCCTGAAATTCAGGCAGTTCTGCCAGTATCTATCTATGGACCAGATTCTTAACTAGGTGTTTGCTAGTGCTGCGCTAATCCGCACACGTGGTAAATTTTTAATGTCATCCGCGTAGCGCTTCGTTACGTAGATTGCGTACATGCGCTCTTTTAAGACAGCTCGTACGCAATCTACATAACAAAACGATACATAGATAGCGTCAAATATTTACTACGTGTGCACATTAGCGCAGCACTTCGTAATCGGCACGCAACTTAAAAAATACTATATATCTAATCTATCTATCTATCTATCTATCTATCTATCTATCTATCTATCTATCAATCAAATAAAGCACAATACTCTCTGTTAAATGTTCTCTGGGAGTAACATAATTGTTCTAAGAAGAAAGTAAAAGTAATAAACAAATGGGAGATTATAGCGAGAGGTATTTAATTGAAGTTTCGGAGCACATTTACACTAAGAATTAAATTTCATCCTAATACATCAGTTACACAAATAAGGCTTAACATGGGATATCGGACGGCCAAGAATATAATTAATTTGGTCAATAAGACAGTGCATGAAACAGTAATGAATTATTTCAGAATTATTGTAATATAAATGTCCAAATAGAACAGAGATAATTTTGCCATTTGATATTCCAAAATAAAAAAAAATAAATTTCTTCCATTACTCTGTCTTGGCACCAAATCAAATATTGTTGGAATAATGTAATGTTTGGCTTTTTTTTTAGAAAGAACATACATTTACAGGAATATATATATGTATTAGAATATAGCAATATTGTGGGTCAGTGTAAGACGTATGGTACATAGTGAAGCAACTGTGGCTATTCAGACTAAAACTCAAGATTATTGCCATGCATCGGACCACACCGGACTAGATGCATTGATGGAGTCTAGACACAAGTCAGGTGTTCCCCAGCACCCCTTGTGGTGGGGATGGACTTGGTTGCAAGGAAGTGGCCAGTCGTGGCCCTCTAAACAAACGCACAGATGCTGAGGCGGTGAGGCGAGATCAGAGGAAATCAGGGGTAGTAGGCACAGGTAGTGGAGGCACTGCTACAGAGGCTGGACACCATGACTAGAACCAGAGGCACAGCAGTGCGGTAACCAGAGACATAGGAACACAGGAGCTGGATACCGAAAGACAAAGGAACTGAAGATACCAGTGGAGCAACAACTGGAGACACAAATGGAGAAATAGTGGAGTAGTAACACGACCAGGAACCAGAAGCCATAACACACGAGTGAGCTTGAGGACGCAAGCTAGCAGGCAAAGAAAAGCTGTTGCTCTGACAAGAAGGTATAGTCAGTGAGGGATTTAAATAAGGCAGATGAGGAGGGAGTCCAGCAAGGTCATGAGCTACACCTGTGTGGGACAATAATGCTGGAATCTCAGAAGAAATACCAAGTGCAGAAGACTAAAAGTGAACACACACACACACACATTGGACATCATAATAAAGTTTGGAGGGGAGCATAGGTTTAAAGGATTTGACAAGATGTTGAGCATGGGGGTTGTAAGCTTTAACCTAAGAACGTTATCGGAACCGTATCCCTTCCAATGGCCCAAATTTTGCAAAGATCCTCTAAAGAGTCGTTAGTTCAGGATGTGACTGGCTTCATACTCTGTCTGACCTTGGATGGAGACAAGTGGGGGTGGTTTGTGAGAGATGGTAAACCAAATTATGACCAGAGGCTTCAACAGAGACACATGGAATGTGTTGATAATCCATGGGAACAGACGGCAATCTGATTGATGACTTCCAAGATCTTAAAGAGGCAAATAAACCGTGGAACCAGCTTCATGGTTAGGACCTTGAGGCGGAGGTGATGAGAAGAAAGCCAAACCTTATTGCCTGGAGAATAATAAGGTGTAGATCTCCTTTTTTTTATCTTCTGCTTTTTTCATCTGAAGTGAATATTAGTCCAGCTTCTGCTTCACCAAGAAAAATTTCCATGAAAGACTTGAGTGTGGAGTTTATGACTGGGATGTCTTCAGGAGGGATTTCCTTTAAAATTTGGAGTCTTAAGATGTCGGTTATACAAGAAGAAAAACAGAGAAAATGAAGAGGACTCGTGGACTGTGTTTTTATGGGTGTGCTCAGTCCAGGGCAGCAAGTCAACTCAGTTGCCTATAGCCTATCAGAACTCCCACCAGATATGGGAGACAAATTGGGTACCCCGTTCAGAGATTATTTCTGTAGGACATCCTTGGAGGTGGAAGATCTCCTTCACAAAGAGCTGAGCAAGTACAGAAGTTGATGGAAGACCTTTCAATGCAAAAATGGATGGCATGAAAGAAGTGGTCTACCATGACCCTTATGGTATTGCATGCCCTGGATACAGGTAGATCAGTTAGCAAAACCATGGAGATATGTGTCCATGGTAAATCAGGATTTCAGAGATGCAGGAGAAGACAGGCAGACTTGAGTGGAGATGTTTTAGACTGGGTGCACATTGAACAGAACAAAACAAGCTCCTGCACGTCCCTCCTTTGGGATGACACCATAGGAACAGGGCAAGAATTCCAGGATTTTCCTGACCTCAGTAGGACCAGTGAAATGAGAGCAGTGGCCCCATTGGAGTAGTTTGTGTCATAGATTCTCAGAGACAATGGTTTTATTCGGAGGTGGCTCCAGATTGGTATGAGCCAGAATTATGGACTTGGGTCAAGAATAGGTTTCTCTACGAGGTGATCTTCCAAGTCAGATGGGGCAAAGGCACAAGAGAGGGGATCAACTTTCTTGTTTTGTGCTATAGGAAAGACCAAGAAGAATCTCACAAAAAAGAGGGACTAACTTGTCTAATGATCATTCAGCACTGTGCAAACCTTAAATACACTAGGTTTTTATGGTATACAGTGAGGGGTGAATGAGTCCCTCAAGGAGATACCTCCACTCTTACAAGGCCCACTTGACAGCAGGCAGCTTCTTGTCCCCAATACCAGAAGCTTAACAGCTGGGTTACATTGGGAAAGAGCAGCACCCACTCCAAAGAGGCAACCACCATAATTAGGAATAGAAGCAGAGGCAAAGAGATCCTTGAGCGTGTTGACCATCTGCACACAGAGTGTGAGTCCTCATTGCGAACGGCCCTATTTTCACTCGCTATGGATATGGAGTGCTTATGCATCGATGAGGCATAGCAATCGATCCCAGGAGCACATAAAAATGGTGCTCTGAAAGGAAAGGAAATATTCTACACCCATCCCCCCCCCCCAATCTGTTGGCACAGTCCTGCCATCCTGTCCCTCCTGTACCTGGTTATATCCTTCTATCATATCCCCCTGTCCCTCCTGTACCTGGTTATATCCTTCTATCATATCCCCCTCTCCCTCCTGTACCTGGTTATATCCTTCTATCATATCCCCCTGTCCCTCCTGTACCTGGTTATATCCTTCTATCATATCCCCCTGTCCCTCCTGTACCTGGTTATATCCTTCTATCATATCCCCCTGTCCCTCCTGTACCTGGTTATATCCTTCTATCATATCCCCCTGTCCCTCCTGTACCTGGTTATATCCTTCTATCATATCCCCCTGTCCCTCCTGTACCTGGTTATATCCTTCTATCATATCCCCCTGTCCCTCCTGTACCTGGTTATATCCTTCTATCATATCCCCCTCTCCCTCCTGTACCTGGTTATATCCTTCTATCATATCCCCCTGTCCCTCCTGTACCTGGTTATATCCTTCTATCATATCCCCCTGTCCCTCCTGTACCTGGTTATATCCTTCTATCATATCCCCCTGTCCCTCCTGTACCTGGTTATATCCTTCTATCATATCCCCCTGTCCCTCCTGTACCTGGTTATATCCTTCTATCATATCCCCCTGTCCCTCCTGTACCTGGTTATATCCTTCTATCATATCCCCCTGTCCCTCCTGTACCTGGTTATATCCTTCTATCATATCCCCCTCTCCCTCCTGTACCTGGTTATATCCTTCTATCATATCCCCCTGTCCCTCCTGTACCTGGTTATATCCTTCTATCATATCCCCCTGTCCCTCCTGTACCTGGTTATATCCTTCTATCATATCCCCCTGTCCCTCCTGTACCTGGTTATATCCTTCTATCATATCCCCCTGTCCCTCCTGTACCTGGTTATATCCTTCTATCATATCCCCCTGTCCCTCCTGTACCTGGTTATATCCTTCTATCATATCCCCCTGTCCCTCCTGTACCTGGTTATATCCTTCTATCATATCCCCCTCTCCCTCCTGTACCTGGTTATATCCTTCTATCATATCCCCCTGTCCCTCCTGTACCTGGTTATATCCTTCTATCATATCCCCCTGTCCCTCCTGTACCTGGTTATATCCTTCTATCATATCCCCCTGTCCCTCCTGTACCTGGTTATATCCTTCTATCATATCCCCCTGTCCCTCCTGTACCTGGTTATATCCTTCTATCATATCCCCCTGTCCCTCCTGTACCTGGTTATATCCTTCTATCATATCCCCCTGTCCCTCCTGTACCTGGTTATATCCTTCTATCATATCCCCCTCTCCCTCCTGTACCTGGTTATATCCTTCTATCATATCCCCCTGTCCCTCCTGTACCTGGTTATATCCTTCTATCATATCCCCCTGTCCCTCCTGTACCTGGTTATATCCTTCTATCATATCCCCCTGTCCCTCCTGTACCTGGTTATATCCTTCTATCATATCCCCCTGTCCCTCCTGTACCTGGTTATATCCTTCTATCATATCCCCCTGTCCCTCCTGTACCTGGTTATATCCTTCTATCATATCCCCCTGTCCCTCCTGTACCTGGTTATATCCTTCTATCATATCCCCCTCTCCCTCCTGTACCTGGTTATATCCTTCTATCATATCCCCCTGTCCCTCCTGTACCTGGTTATATCCTTCTATCATATCCCCCTGTCCCTCCTGTACCTGGTTATATCCTTCTATCATATCCCCCTGTCCCTCCTGTACCTGGTTATATCCTTCTATCATATCCCCCTGTCCCTCCTGTACCTGGTTATATCCTTCTATCATATCCCCCTGTCCCTCCTGTACCTGGTTATATCCTTCTATCATATCCCCCTGTCCCTCCTGTACCTGGTTATATCCTTCTATCATATCCCCCTCTCCCTCCTGTACCTGGTTATATCCTTCTATCATATCCCCCTGTCCCTCCTGTACCTGGTTATATCCTTCTATCATATCCCCCTGTCCCTCCTGTACCTGGTTATATCCTTCTATCATATCCCCCTGTCCCTCCTGTACCTGGTTATATCCTTCTATCATATCCCCCTGTCCCTCCTGTACCTGGTTATATCCTTCTATCATATCCCCCTGTCCCTCCTGTACCTGGTTATATCCTTCTATCATATCCCCCTGTCCCTCCTGTACCTGGTTATATCCTTCTATCATATCCCCCTCTCCCTCCTGTACCTGGTTATATCCTTCTATCATATCCCCCTGTCCCTCCTGTACCTGGTTATATCCTTCTATCATATCCCCCTGTCCCTCCTGTACCTGGTTATATCCTTCTATCATATCCCCCTGTCCCTCCTGTACCTGGTTATATCCTTCTATCATATCCCCCTGTCCCTCCTGTACCTGGTTATATCCTTCTATCATATCCCCCTGTCCCTCCTGTACCTGGTTATATCCTTCTATCATATCCCCCTGTCCCTCCTGTACCTGGTTATATCCTTCTATCATATCCCCCTCTCCCTCCTGTACCTGGTTATATCCTTCTATCATATCCCCCTGTCCCTCCTGTACCTGGTTATATCCTTCTATCATATCCCCCTGTCCCTCCTGTACCTGGTTATATCCTTCTATCATATCCCCCTGTCCCTCCTGTACCTGGTTATATCCTTCTATCATATCCCCCTGTCCCTCCTGTACCTGGTTATATCCTTCTATCATATCCCCCTGTCCCTCCTGTACCTGGTTATATCCTTCTATCATATCCCCCTGTCCCTCCTGTACCTGGTTATATCCTTCTATCATATCCCCCTCTCCCTCCTGTACCTGGTTATATCCTTCTATCATATCCCCCTGTCCCTCCTGTACCTGGTTATATCCTTCTATCATATCCCCCTGTCCCTCCTGTACCTGGTTATATCCTTCTATCATATCCCCCTGTCCCTCCTGTACCTGGTTATATCCTTCTATCATATCCCCCTGTCCCTCCTGTACCTGGTTATATCCTTCTATCATATCCCCCTGTCCCTCCTGTACCTGGTTATATCCTTCTATCATATCCCCCTGTCCCTCCTGTACCTGGTTATATCCTTCTATCATATCCCCCTCTCCCTCCTGTACCTGGTTATATCCTTCTATCATATCCCCCTGTCCCTCCTGTACCTGGTTATATCCTTCTATCATATCCCCCTGTCCCTCCTGTACCTGGTTATATCCTTCTATCATATCCCCCTGTCCCTCCTGTACCTGGTTATATCCTTCTATCATATCCCCCTGTCCCTCCTGTACCTGGTTATATCCTTCTATCATATCCCCCTGTCCCTCCTGTACCTGGTTATATCCTTCTATCATATCCCCCTGTCCCTCCTGTACCTGGTTATATCCTTCTATCATATCCCCCTCTCCCTCCTGTACCTGGTTATATCCTTCTATCATATCCCCCTGTCCCTCCTGTACCTGGTTATATCCTTCTATCATATCCCCCTGTCCCTCCTGTACCTGGTTATATCCTTCTATCATATCCCCCTGTCCCTCCTGTACCTGGTTATATCCTTCTATCATATCCCCCTGTCCCTCCTGTACCTGGTTATATCCTTCTATCATATCCCCCTGTCCCTCCTGTACCTGGTTATATCCTTCTATCATATCCCCCTGTCCCTCCTGTACCTGGTTATATCCTTCTATCATATCCCCCTCTCCCTCCTGTACCTGGTTATATCCTTCTATCATATCCCCCTGTCCCTCCTGTACCTGGTTATATCCTTCTATCATATCCCCCTGTCCCTCCTGTACCTGGTTATATCCTTCTATCATATCCCCCTGTCCCTCCTGTACCTGGTTATATCCTTCTATCATATCCCCCTGTCCCTCCTGTACCTGGTTATATCCTTCTATCATATCCCCCTGTCCCTCCTGTACCTGGTTATATCCTTCTATCATATCCCCCTGTCCCTCCTGTACCTGGTTATATCCTTCTATCATATCCCCCTCTCCCTCCTGTACCTGGTTATATCCTTCTATCATATCCCCCTGTCCCTCCTGTACCTGGTTATATCCTTCTATCATATCCCCCTGTCCCTCCTGTACCTGGTTATATCCTTCTATCATATCCCCCTGTCCCTCCTGTACCTGGTTATATCCTTCTATCATATCCCCCTGTCCCTCCTGTACCTGGTTATATCCTTCTATCATATCCCCCTGTCCCTCCTGTACCTGGTTATATCCTTCTATCATATCCCCCTGTCCCTCCTGTACCTGGTTATATCCTTCTATCATATCCCCCTCTCCTTCCTGTACCTGGTTATATCCTTCTATCATATCCCCCTCTCCCTCCTGTACCTGGTTATATCCTTCTATCATATCCCCCTCTCCCTCCTGTACCTGGTTACAGCCCTTCTACCACTGTGGATACCTTATAAATAAACCATAATAATAATAATAATAATATTCCTCTCTTCCGTCTTTACCTGAGACATTACATTTTATACAGAGGGATGGGGCTGAGGTGACAAGTGGGTGTTTCCTCCTAGTCTGGTGACAGTAAAGGCGTCCCCTCTCTCTGTGTACCCATCCAGACATAAGACAGAGGGGTGGGGCTGAGGTGACAAATGGGCGTTCCCTCTTAGTCTGATGACAGTATAGGCGTCCCCTCTCTCTGTGTACCCGTCCAGACATAAGACAGAGGGGGTGGGGCTGATGTAACAAGTGGGCGTTCCCTCTTAGTCATGTCACAGTTTTGACCTTCCCTTTCTCTCTCTTTCTCTACCCATCTATTCCAAACTGAGCTCCTCGTAACAACAACCGGTTATAAAGTAAAAAAACAAAACCTTGAATTTGTTTTTCTACGTTTGTCTTATTATGTTATTTCCTTTTATTATTTTGAGTTCCGTCACAACACAATGTAAACCACCTCTCTCCCTTCCTTGACACAAACACAAAAAAGTTGAGGGTCTTCGCCTATTATATGAAATGGCTGAAAACAGGAGGAAGCTGCCAAGTCCTATCACTTCTCCTCCACTCCGAAGACACAGAGAGAGAGAGAGAGAGAAAGAGAGAGAGAGAGAGAGAATAAGGATGAAGAGGAAGGAAAAAAATAAAAAATAAAAAGAAGAAGATAGAATCCCTCGATGGATGCCACTGTGGAATGTCTTTCATTATCACCATGTGTCAAGGCACAGTGTAATGTTCATTCGGCATGCATAGTAAATGACTATTTACCTTCCAGGGCCTTTGATAATCCTAGAATCTAACCCCCACCTCTTCTCGACAGCCTGCTTTGCTACCGCAACATCCTTTGCCTATAATTCTTATTAAGGTGAGACCGGCTTGGAATAAGAAAGTGTCTCCCTCTCTCTCTCTCTCTCTTTCTCTTCCTCTTGGGTTTTTCAAGCCATTGTTTTTCTCCAAATCACTTTCATTCCCTCCACCTGCTGTGTTTTAATGTCGCAGGGACTTCTGTGTATACAAGTCTCATATTGAAATGTCTTCCACAGACGTATGCAATATTAAACAGTGCTTATGAATTTTTGACACCTAATTAGTTGCTAGCCAGTTAACATGTCAAGACTCGGAGGGGAAAAAGGGGAGTCGGGGGCCTTTCTGAATAAGTTAGAACCGTAGCCTTGTCCCTTTCATGTCTCATTCTTTAATGTAGGCAGTTGAATATTTAGCTCTGATTAATTGATGAAGTTCACTGGTCTGGCAAATGTTAAAGATTTTCGCCTCCGCTGTTACGAACTGTTTCTACTAGGCCGGCTTTATTTGTCATATCTTTTTTTTTGTTAGCAAATTTTTGGTAGATGTCGCGGTTTGCAAACAAATGCACCATTTTTGGGGGGGAAAAGAATGCAATTATTTTTTCCTGAAAATTGCAAATATAAATTGCAAGACTGAGCCATAAATTGCTGAGATGAGGCATCTGCCGGCCGTGGTGCATAAAATATCAAATCATTCTGTGTCTTGGTAGGGGAGGGGGATCATTATATCAAGCAGGAGGTACAAGAATACAAAGAAATCTTTATACATTTTTACATTACACCTTTTTCATCAATAGACAGATAAGCCATGGATTACCTTATTTTTTTTTTTGTCTCAATTCAGGAGGGCACACAGAGAGAGGGAACGCCCACACTGTCACTTGACAAAGAGGGAACACCCACTTGTCATCTCAGCTCCGCCCCTCTGTCTTATGTCTGGATGGGTACACAGAAAGAGAGGGAACAACTATACTGTCACCTGACTAAGAGGGAACGCCCACTTGTCACCTCAGCCCTGCCTCTCTGTCTTATGTCTGGATGGGTACACAGAGAGAGGGATCGCCTATACTGTCACCTGATTAAGAGGGAATGCCCATTTGTCACCTCAGCCTCGCCCCTCTGTCTTATGTCTGAATGTGTACACAGAGAGAGGAAACGCTCATACTGTCACCTGACTAAGAGGGAATGCCCACTTGTCACCTCAGCCCCGCTCCTCTGTCTTATGCATAGATGGTGCACAGAGAGAGAAGGAATGTCTATACTGTCACCTGACTTAGAGGTAATTCCTGCTTTTAACCTCAGCCCCACCTCTCTGTCTTATGTCTGAATGGGTACACAGAGAGAGAGGGAACACCCATACTGTCACCTGACTAAGAGGGAACACCCACTTGTCACCTCAGCCCCGCCCCTCTGTCTTATGTCTGGATGGATACAGAGAGAGGGAACGCCCATACTGTCACCTGACTAAGAGGGAACACCTATACTGTCACCTGACTAAGAGGGAATGCCTCTACAGTAACTTAAGAGGAAACACCCATTTGTCATTTCAATTCTGCTCCTCTGTCAGATGTATCAATATTTTCATACCAAAATGGGATTCCGAATGGCTAGAAATTGGATTTTTCCAAAAACATCTGTTAGAAATCTTGCATTATTGGTCACATTTGCCAACCAAATATCCAGCAAAAAACATAGAGACTTGTTTGGGCTGACTATCCTTAAAATCTGTCTTCTGCCGGGGCGGTCATCTCTAACCACCAAGTCTTATGACTCATTGTCATAAAAGGAGTATATAAAATAGAGATGGTGCCAACAACTATGAAAATAATCATTTAAAATACATTTTAAAGTGTTAGAAATAATAAACACAACTTACAAGCAACCAAAAAATTCCTGTGTGTTCCTCAAGTTCCAAATCATTTCATCTTGTTTACAGACTATTGTTACGAAGATGTCACTGAATGTTTGTGTGTGGCTATTTTAATAAATTCTATTTCTTCTTTTGCTATAAAAAAAACAAACATATTTTTTAAAGTAGACCCCACCTCGAAAATCAAGGAACGTCCAATGTCTGCCAAGCGATCACCCCCAAATTAATGATCAACAGCTTTAAAACTCTGGTTGTGAAAAACATTCTTACAGCCATAATGCTTTAATAACCGGTTATTAATGGTCGTGTTTTAAAGGCAAACTGTTGTACAGTTGTTACTTATTAAAATATTTGCCCTTATTATAACTAATGCAAGGATGACAATGACACTATTTTTATACAATGGGTTTATGTCTTTTCTTGAAGTTTATTTTTGGACAATATTTCTATCGTACAGAATAGGAATACTGGTCCGGATTCACAGTTAGGTAGTTTTCATCTTACGTATGTTGTTTTAAGAATTGAGCTACTATGCATGCGTAGTAGCTTATATACGCTATCTATGTACCATTTCTGTACGTAGATTGCGTAAGCGCGTTCTAAATCCCTCGCATGTGGAACAGAACGGCCGGCCCTTCCTTGGATCTTCTAGTGCACATAACTGTGTTCCATACGGTAGCCATATAGGGGTAGCTCCAGACCTACGTCATCATTACGTTTGTTAGTGTAGCATATTTACGATATCATAAGTACTATGTACTCCCCCAGGCACTCCCATCGGACGGACATACTTTTGCTGATTTACGTCTACCAAACCCTACCTTAACTTTTCCAAGCGTAACCGTGCACGTACATAGCGTTCTGATGGATGTAACTGCCAAACGCAGCCCATACTGTACGATTTAAATGCCTCCCTCCACCTATAAAGCGTAGTTGGAACGTAAATACGGCTAGCGTATTTTAGGAACGGCCCTTTGCACGTAGTTACTGAGTTATGTGTCGTAACACCTGCCGCGCTCATGCGCAGTAAAAACTAATGGGCGAATTTACGTCACCGGCTAGTGTAAAATCGCTAGCATACGTAGGTCTGGATCTGGCCCATAGCCACTTCTATGAGGGTAGGGTGGAGCCTACGATGGCCGTCGATCTCCGTTTATAATGTGCTTCATGCAAATGTATTATTTATACTATGTAGAACCAGACGTTCAAAGCCAAGTCATGCCGATAAGGTAGCTTGGTGGGAGCACAGGGTATGCGATACTAACATTATGCAATGCTAGCTTATACTGTGCATATGTAGAATGTAGAAATAAGTACCGATTAACTTGCTTAAAACATGATTATAACCTAATAAGATAGGGAGTTCCGGATCTGTTGTTGTCGAAGTATTAAGGATTTGACACAAGGTCAGCTCCCCGGCTTTGTACGGGACTGACTGAAGAAGTGTCTGCTCACCTTTCCTGCTCGACAGCAATCGAGATAGGAGGCTCCCAGGCCCTTGCTGAACATTATCAATCAATAACTACCAGCCAAAAGAAAAGTATTATTCATGAACTTTGCT
Organism: Limnodynastes dumerilii; assembly: GCA_011038615.1. Lineage (NCBI taxonomy): Eukaryota > Metazoa > Chordata > Amphibia > Anura > Limnodynastidae > Limnodynastes > Limnodynastes dumerilii. The sequence continues at coordinate 23,673 of WWET01008857.1, forward strand.
TAATTCTTTATTAAATGCTAAAGTGGATTAAGAATTGTCTTGTGCTGTCTACTTTAATTCCTGGTATTTAAAGAACCCTGAAGATCCACCGGGAACAGTAGGGTCAAGACCCTAAAATTTAAGAACATTTCATGGGAATGTTATAAGGTATGTTGTAATTTAATCAGTACCATAGATCATGTCATTGGCATTTAAAATATAGGGATGGATTAAGAGAGGAAGACTCATATGAGAGTATGACATAGGCTCAAGGGGTGGTAGTGTAGCATTCATACCAATATTGGACTTGAACTAGGATTGATGGTAGACCCAGAGTCCTTGGTAGTTGACCATGAATGGGTCAATGGGTAAGGAAACCCCTCCAAACTTTCATTCTGCCCTACGTACATTTCATGGTTCCGTTATTGCAATTGTGCAGTTGACCGTGTTCTGTTCATCAAGGTCACTTATGAACCTATCCTGTACAATAGCCTTTTTCAATTCAATGTTTTTCCAAAAAACAACTCAAAGATATAATTTCCTAATTGCTACATCCCACATTTCCACTC
>WWET01008859.1:5527-23142 GCA_011038615.1 Limnodynastes dumerilii
TGTGTGTATGTGTGTGTGTGTGTGTATTTATATATATATATTACTGTATGTATGTATGTATGTATATATATATATATATATATATATGTGTGTATGTGTGTGTGTGTATATCGTTCCCCCACGCATTCAGTATTTGTCCCCGTGCGGTCAGTATCTGTCCCCCGTGCAGTCAGTATTGAGACCCTGCGCAGTCAGTATCTTTGCCCACACAGTTAGTATTGGCTCCCCCGCACAGTCACTATTGGTCATTCAGCTGGTGTCTTGCCCTATGTCCCGGTGTCTTGGACGCTCCTCTCAGCCTCTATTGTTTCTTCCAGCTATTGAGGGCCTGGGCCCAATCCCTGACCTTCTCTCTCAGAGGATGAAGGAGTTTGAGCTGCAGAGGGGTCTGGAGCCACCACCATGGACGTCTTTCTTCCACAGCCCAGCCACGGGGCCCCCTTCTTGTTCCTCCTCATCAGATTGTGACAGCCCCCCCGTTCAGACCTCCAGACTTCGCCCCCGGACGTTTTCCCTGGACGCTAAACTCACCTCCCTGAAGAGCCGGGGACTCAAAATGGCGGAGAACCAAACTCCGGCCCATGTATCTCCGAGATGTAACCGAGAGGAAGGGCCCAGCAGCAGTGGCAGCTCCACACCTGACTCCGAGAGAGGGGACCCCAACCGCAAGAGTGGGAAGAACCTCAAAAACAAATTAGACCCCCGGAACTGGCTCCAGAGTCAAGTGTGAGCTGCCAGCAAGCCAAGGAAAGGAGGCCAGAGAGAGGTGGACAGCGGTCCTCGGGACAACCCAAAGAGCGCGTCTGGGAGGACGGGTGTTGAGTTCACGCCTTTTCCTTTACCCGTGAACCCGCAATGTTGCTGCACCCATTGGTTGTTGTCATGTGTGGCCCTCACATTATTGTACTGCCCCCCACTGGCCATTAATTGCAGAGTCAGGTTGTTGTATCTGTGGGTACATCACTTCTCTCCCCACTCCAAGACTATATATACACATAAACGCTTACATATATGTGTGATGGCGATAACCCTTGCTGAGACGTCCTGTATTTATTTCAGAACCGACTTTTACACATAATGGGGTAGATCCTGAACTACGTGTGTGCGTACGTATTTTAGCGGTGCGTATTTTCGTACACGTAAGGTCAATACACTCCCCACGGCACACCCCTTGCACGGACGTATTTTCTCAAATTACGCGACCCAAACCCTACCTTAACTTTTCCTAACGTAACAGAATACGTCCGCTAACGGGCGTACAGACTACGCGAACGTACGCAGCTTAGCACGCCCATACTGTACACTTTAAATACCACCCCCCGCCTACTTCACGTAAAACGCACGTATTGGTCACTAACGTAAATTTGGCACGCCCACACGTAAGTATTTACGTTAGCAATACGTGAATTATCCATACGTTTGAAAATACGCTACGTGAATGTGCGTATTTTCTGCGGTGCGCATGCGCAGTGCGTTCAAATCTGCGAATTTACGTGTCCGCCACACGTAAATTCGTGGAAATGCGTAGTTCAGGATCTGCCCCAAGGTAATTGGATTCGGAGAGTAAATGAGCTAAAGCTTTATTATTATCATTATTATTATTAATAACATTTTAACCAAATAAACTCTAACAGAATATTATATGTTTAATAAACCAATCTTATGGTGAAGTCTCGTTTCTTGTGCCGTCCGGTGTAAGTCCAGTCCACCAGAAGAAACGCGCAGGGTCAGACATCTATAAATGCTTCAACCACCCACGGCTCTTCCTCCATCAGACCCCTGTGTGTGGAGACCCCTGGGTTCTGGGAGATACAGGAGAAGACAGAGTAAATGGTAGTGCCTCCTACGTGCTGTACTTGTGTGCTGTACCTGTGTGCTGTACTTGTGTGCTGTACCTGTGTGCTGTTCCTGTGTGCTGTTCTGATCTGATCTGAAGGGGACGTCCCTGCGCGATATTCAGTTCCGAGCACGCACTGTAGCAAGTCCCGCAGATAGACATCACGCCAGCTGGCGCAGCCTCAGATCGGGAGCGGGGCCAATGAGCGCGGAGGAGGTCGGATGTTACAGTGTCTGAATAGGACGTCATTTCCTTCATAGACGGTCGTGAGAATAACGGATAACCTGATGCACACGTAGGAGCGTCTGCACGCCATAGGCTACTGCGCTTCCAGCCACACCGCTCTCACAGAGAGATTTTAGGAAACCTCTGTGTCCATAACCCTGCCTTAATTCCTCTGCACGTATCACTGTGTGCACAGAACGCTCTGACGGACAGAGGGGTCTAACCGCCCTGATACTGCAATTACGTCCTCCAGCCATGTAGGGAGCTAGCCTCGTGACCCAACATCTTACGTAAACACCAACACAGCAATGGTTTGATTTGTGTCTTTATTATCTCATTATATTATACATTTATAGTGATAGGTTAAATAATTTGTGTCACACTGTGTGGAATCAATGGAGAACAAATCATTTGACAAATATGCTCTCAGACGTGTCCACAGCAGGGGAGATTCCGTGTGAACCAGCCACACTGGCCACGTCAAGGTGCCATCCCTTCACGACGTCACACAATATCTTTCAGTGTCATCGCTAGTTCTATGTATCACCAGTGACGCAAACACCATACAAAGCGTGCAAATATTTTCTTCCTTTTACCAAAAACAAACTTGTGAGTCAAGTTCTGAATTCCTGAGAATGCAAAAATCTGCCCAGTGGTGGTAGGAAGATTGTCCTAGTCATGAGTTCCAGCTACAGAGTCAGGTCGTCCTGTCAGCCATGGTTGCACAGTAGCAATGTGGAGGTTACTCTCTGCAGTGGTGTTGGAGACAGGCGAAGGATCAATAAAGGTTCTTCTCGGGTGTGAAGGTGATGAGGGAAGATGTCCTCTTATGATGAGTGAGGAGGGAAGATGTCCTCTTATGATGGGTGAGTGGGAAGATGTCCTCTTATGATGAGTGAGAGGGAAGATATCCTCTTATGATGAGTAAGAGGGAAGATGTCCACTTATGGCGAGTGAGGAGAAAGATATCCTCTTTTGATGAGTGAGAAGTCCTGAAGACCTCTTTTTCGGCTCAGGAAACTAGAGACAGCTTCTGTCATCCAGGCCACCTTGTGGACTCCTGGAAGCCCCGTTCCATCTAGTCGGAGTGGTTTATGAAGATGTGCTATACAAAGGTGAGGTAAGTGACTTCCATGCTAGGCTTGGAACTGTGACAATGTCACCTGGCCACATGATGAGACCTCCAGATACATCTAGAAGAAGAGGAGCACAGGGATGTCTTAGCTTTCCTCACAACGCATTTCACATCAGCATTCTGGACACAAGGACTGGGCCCTCAGGTAGGTAGAAACTAATGACCAATATGGGACATGAAGAATATACACAGTAAATGTGGAAGGATTCAGGACAGCAAGTCACACAATGTATATAGACAGAGGAAGATATTTATCATCTGGTTACTCACCTCTATGATTCGTGAAGTGCTGTATTTACATCAAAGAATAGGCTGTGAGGAGCTGCTGCTGAAATTGCCCAGATCAGCATTTTCTGCAATGGTCGGAGGGGGTCTCTGGATCTGTGCTGATGGTTTCTTCACTGAGTCCCTTAAAATGAAGTCTTCTTCTGCTAGAGTTTCACCCACAAAGCCATCGCTGGGTATTGTGTTACCTGCACTATGGGAAACTATGGCTGTGGCTTTATCCTCTAATACTGTATTGTCATCCATGTGTAATGACGCCATTGCAGTGATGTTTCCCATGACTGGAGGGCTGCCAGGGTGGGTGTCCTCAAATATCGACGCTTTCTCTGCGGGCAGTAAGTGGCCAGTTACAGCAGCATTCAAAGCCAATGTATCTCCAATAGACAAAGCGTGGATTGGTGGCAGCTGAGAATCAGACGAGCTCTCGGTAAGGACACAGGGGGACAATGATTGGTTCGGTGGGACGCTAGTTTCGTTATCTCTGAGTTTAGGTGAGACATCAGTGGAAACCTCAGTCTGGATTTGAATGAGTTCTGGTTCAGAAGAGTTATCATTGGGAAGGGAGTCGTCTACATCTAATAGAACCTCCGGTTTCATTATATTGGGTTTATATTCAGGTGAGACATCGGTGAGAAGGGAGATGTCCACAGGTAAAAAGTCAGGTAATGGAACCTCCGGCGGGATTATAATGGGTTGAGATTCAGATGAGACATCAGTGAAAATTGGTACAGATACAGGTATAGAGTCAGGCAATGGAACCTTTGGTTGTATATTAGATTCAGATAAAGCATCAATAGGATAGGTGACAGATATAGGTATAGAGTCAGGTAATGGAACCTCAAGTGGGATTATAATGGGTTGAGATTCAGATGAGACATCAGTGAAAATTGGTACAGATACAGGTAAAAATCCAGGTAATGGAACCTCAGGTTGTATATTAGATTCAGGTGAGACATCAGTGAGAAGGGAGATGTCTACAGGATAAGAGTCAGGTAATAGAACCTCCGGTGGGATTATAATGGGTTTAGATTCAGATGAGACATCACTGAAAATTGGTACAGATACAGGTATAGACTCAGGTAATGGAACCTCAGGTTGTATATTAGATACAGGTGAGACATCAGTAAGAAGGGGGACAGATACAGGTAAAGAGTCAGGTAATGGAACCTCAGGTTGTATATTAGACACAGGTGAGACATCGGAGAGAATGGAGACAGATACAGGTAAAGGACCCTCAGGTTGTATATTAGACACAGGTGAGACATCAGAGAGAAGGGGGACAGATACAGGTAAAGATTCAGGTAAAGGAACCTCAGGTTGTATATTAGACCAAGGTGAGACATCAGAGAGAAGGGGGACAGATACAGGTAAAGATTCAGGTAATGGAACCTCAGGTTGTATATTAGATACAGGTGAGACATCGGTAAGGAGGGAGAAGGATACAGGTAAAGATTCAGGTAATGGAACCTCAGGTTGTATATTAGACACAGGTGAGATATCAGTGAGAAGGGAGAAAGATACAGGTAAAGATTCAGGTAAAGGAACTTCAGGTTGTATATTAGACCCAGGTGAGACATCAGAGAGAAGGGGGACAGATACAGGTAAAGATTCAGGTAATGGAAGCTCAGGTTGTATATTAGACACAGGTGAGCCATCGGTGAGAAGGGAGAAAGATACAGGTAAAGATTCGGGTAAAGATGGTAATGGAACCTCAGGTTGTATATTAGATTCAGGTGAGACATAGGTGAGAAGAGAGAAAGATACAGGTAAAGATTCAGGTAAAGATGGTAATGAAACCTCAGGTTGTATATTGGATTCAGGTGAGACATCGGTGAGAAGGGAGACAGATACAGGTAAAGATTCAGGTAATGGAACCTCAGGTTGAATATTAGACACAGGTGAGACATCGGTGAGGAGGGAGAAAGCTACAGGTAAAGATTCAGGTAATGGAACCTCAGGTTGTATATTAGACACAGGTGAGATATCAGTGAGAAGGGAGAAAGATACAGGTAAAGATTCAGGTGATGGAACCTCAGGTTGGATATTAGATACAGATGAAAATTTGGTGGGAACTGGTACAGATACAAGTAAAGGCTCAGGTATTAGGACATCAGGTTGGATATTAGATACAGGTGAGACATCAGTGCCAATTAGTACAGATACAGGTAAAGACTCAGGTAATGGAGCCTCAGGTTGTACATTAGACACAGGTGAGACATCGGTGGGAATTGGTATATCCACAGTTAAAAACTCAGGTAATGAAACTTCAGGTTGTATATTGGATTCAGGTGAGATATCGATAGGAAGGGAGATAGATACAGGTATAGAGTCAGATAATGAAACCTCGGGTTGGATATTATATTCAGGTGAGACATCGTTGAGAAGGGAGACAGATACAGGTAAAGATTCAGGTAATGGAACCTCAGGTTGTATATTAGACACAGGTGAGACATTCGTGGCAAGGGAGACAGATACAGGTAAAGATTCAGGGAATGGGACGTTATATTGGATGCTGTTGGGTACAGATTTCAGTGAGACATCGGTTGGAATTGGTACAGGTATAGGTAAAGGTTCAGATTTAGGTAAGATATTTGTGGGAAGTGAAACCTCTAAAGGTGAAGACTTGGACAGTGAATCGTTGGTTTGGTTATTAGGGTGATATTGTTGAGATTGAGAGATTCCAGAGCTAAATTCAGTTGTAATATTAGAAGGATGGGCATGAGGTGGATGTAAAGTCTCAGTGTTTGAACTGTCTGTGGTCTGTAAGCTCCCTGAGATGTCAGGTGAAGGAACCAGGGTATTAATATTACGTAAAGGCATGGAAATTGGTGAGGTCTTCATGTTAGGGTCAGTTGTTTCTACACGAAATGGAGTATAAGGCTGAGGAACCACATAGGGTAGGAAAGATGCCAAGGGGGTTGAAACAGGAGAACATTTGTCTACGGATGCTGAGGTGGAATGTGATGCAGCCTCTGTGACATTCGTTGTAAAGGCAGACTGGAGAATAACTTCTTCAGTGGTTGCAGCAGAAGGATATGAGGCCTGTGTAGTAGAAACAGATACTGGGACTTCCTCAGCAGGCGGAAGAGTTGGAGGTGAAGTTTTAGCTTTTGTGGACAGAGCTTCTGTGTTGAATGGGTCGGTAGAATTTCTGGCTTCTGTAATAGGTGAGGCACTAGCAAAGGCTATCTCGGTCACAGGAGTGGTGATGGATACTGTGGCCTTTATTGCAGTTGGTTTGTCAGATGAGGAGGAACTTGTTGACCTTTTTATGCCGAACGATCTCTCCACATTACGCTTATCAGGTTCTTCCGGGTGTGATGTTGCTAAACTATCAACAGACACAAGCTCAGCTCTGAAAACATCGCTGGACATGGTAGAGGAGGTGTCCGGGGTTTGAAGGTTTCCTTGTGGTGCAATATTAAGGGTTAGAGGTCTTGTCTGAGGGGTAATGTTTGACACTGGGTAGGTTTTGTTCTGAGGCTCTGCAGGTGGTACATATTCAGCTCTGAATGTTAAGTCACTAGATGCAGTCTTTGCTGAAGTGTTAGTCTGAGTTTGTGATGACCCCTTTATATGTGACTGGTTAGCTCGATTGGCAGTGATTGGAGGGGGTATAAATGAAGGCAAGGAGTTCACCTTGGGTGAAGTAGCAGGCAGGGGAGCCTTTGAGAAAATGAAAGCTGGGGAACAGGGTTGAGGAGTGTGAGGTGAAGGTGAACTGAACGAGTCTCTCTTTTGGGATCCATACATGTAAGATGGACTATAGCTTGTAGGGGACAATATGGACTCTGTCTTGCTGCGCTGATATCGTAGTGTTGGTCTGTTGAAGAAACCTTAAACATAAGAAATAAATAAATCAGGAACCCGATATAGACTTACAGTCGTGTTGCATCCGGGTGAGTGCATAGGAGGCTAGTCCTGCTCCAGTGTCTCAGAATGCTGACTGATAGATCCCACCTTAATAAGACTTCAAATGGTGGCGGATCAGAAGACTAGGTCTAGCCTAGATGTCTTATTGTACATTGTAACACTAACCTCCTCCCTCTTGTGGCCACAACTCCTCCCCCTAATGGAATCCAACAGATCTGGCAAAAGCATGCAAAGGATGGACTGTAGTCTGACCCCATCAACAGCCAGCCCCATCATAGACAGGCCCCATAACATAGACCACCCCATCTCATAGACTGGCTCAATATCAGTGACAAACCCATCTCATAAACTGGCAACATTGTAGACCAACCCCATAGCAGACTGGCGCATTGTAGACTGAGCCTATCCCAGAGTGGCCACACGGTAGCCTGAGCCAACCATAGATAGGCTACATGGTAGACTGACCACATTGTAGACTGAGCCCATCACAGATGGTCCACACAGTAGTCCAACCACATTGTAGACTGAGCTGATCATAGACTTGCCAAAGTAGACAGAGCCATCGTAGACTGAGCCGATCATAGACTAGCCACATTGTAGACAGAGCCTATTGTAGACAGGTCACATAGTAGACCAATCACATTGTAGACTGGGCCCATCATAAACTGAGCCCATCACAGACTGGTTATATAGAAGACTGGCCACATTGTAGACCGACTCCATAGCAGACTTGCCACACTGTAGAGTCCATCCCAGACCGGACACATTGAAGACTGAGCCAACCATGAATAAGCTTCATGGTAGACTGGCCACACTGTATATTGAGCCCATCACAGATGGCCCACATAGTAGACTGAACCCATCACTGGCGAACTGCATTGTAGACCGACAACATTGTAGACTGAGCCAATCATAGACTAGCCACACTGTAGACAGAGCCTATCATAGACTGAGCCCATCACAGACTAACCGCATTGTAGACCGGCAACATTGTAGACTAAGCCAGTCATAGACTGGCCACATCCTAGACTGACCACAATAGAAACCGACCCCATCACAGACTGACCCCATCATAGACTGGCCACATGTTCATATCATAGACTGGTCCACACAGACCTGTGAAATCCAAACTGGGAATAACCTTGTACATACCGTTTGAAGATTTTGATGGAGAGCTGGGCGTGGATGGAGGTGAGAATGAGCTGGACACTGACCGTTCCTGATGACGAAAGAACTCTCGCGGATGCATGAACCTACTGGAGACGAGGACCGCTGCCTCCTGCAGAAAGGGAAACAAAGCGCATTCAATGAAACAACTATTTACATTTTCCTACTTGTCCACTGACACAGAGGCAGAGGAGAAACACTTACTGCGGCCATCTCTATGGATTGACTGCGCTTCAATCGCCCCCGCTCCTCCTCCTCAAACTCTTTCTGCTGCTGATTCTGTCGAACAAGAGACCAGTTACACTATGACCGGTAATGATCTGTAGCATCATAGGAGGTTCCTATGATTGGCGGGGGGTATGTATTGGGTAGGTAGTTAATGTTACAGGTGTGTATGATAGGAAGACATTTTATAAAGTTTCTATGGGTAGGAATATTGGAAGAGTTATGTATTCATGCATATGGGGGGATGAATTATTGGGGTAGGTATGGGCACATTTATTACTGAACTGTGTATAGGAAACATATCATGAAAAACATAATAGGAATGTGTATCAGGTGGGGTAAGAATTATGGAGTACCTATCAGCGGAGGTGAGAATCAGGGAGTACCTATCAGCGGAGGTGAGTATCGGGGAGTACCTATCAGTGGAGGTAAGTATCAGGGAGTACCTATCAGTAGTAGTGATTATCAGGGAGTACCTATCTGTAGACGTGAGTATCTGGGGAGTACCTGTCAGTGGAAGTAAGTATCTGGGAAGCACCTATCAGTGGAGGTGAGTATCGAGGAGTACCTATCAGTGGACTACCTATCAGAGGAGGTGAGTATCAGGTAGTACCTATCAATGGAGGTGAGTATCAGGGAGTACCTATCAGTGGAGGTGAGTATCGGGGGAGTACCTATCAGTGGAGGTGAGTAACAGGGAGTACCTATCAGTACAGGTGAGTATTTGGGGAGTAACTATCAGTGGAGGTGAGTATCGGGGGAGTACCTGTCAGTGGAAGTAAGTATCTGGGGAGTACATATCAGTGGAGGTGAGTATCAAGGAGTACCTATATGTGGAGGTGAGTATCAGGGAGTACCTATCAGTGGAGGTGAGTATCGGGGGAGTACCTGTCAGTGGAGGTGAGTATTGGGGGAGTACCTATCAGTGGAGGTGAGTATCGGGGGAGTACCTGTCAGTGGAGGTGAGTATTGGGGGGGAGTACCTATCAGCAGAGGTGAGTATCAAGGAGTACCTATCAGTGGAGGTGAGTACCGGGGAGTACATATCAGTGGAGGTGAGTATCGGGGGAGTACCTATCAGTGGAAGTAAGTATCTGGGGAGTACCTATCAGTGGAGGTGAGTATCAGGGGAGTACTTATCAGCGGAGATGAGTAGCAAGGAGTACCTATCAGTGGAGATGAGTATCGGGGAGTTCATATCAGTAGAGGTGAGAATCGAGGGGGAGTACCTATCGGTGGAGGTGAGTATTAGGTAGTGCCTATCAGTGGAGGTGAGCACCGTGGAGTACCTATCAGTGGAGGTGAGTAACGGGGAGTACATATCAGTGGAGGTGAGTACCGGGGAGTACATATCAGTGGAGGTGAGTATCGGGGGAGTACCTATCAGTGGAAGTAAGTATCTTGGGAGTACCTATCAGTGGAGGTGAGTATCGGGAAGTACCTATCAGAGGAGGTGAGTATCAAGGGGGTACCTATCAGTGGAGGTGAGTATCAGGGAGTACCTATCAGTGAAGGTGAGTATCAGGGGAGTACCTATCAGTGGAGGTGAGTATTGGGGAGTACCTATCAGTGGAGGTGAGTACCAGGGAGTACCTATCAGTGGAGATGAGTATCGGGGAGTACCTATCAGTGGAAGTGAGTATCGGGGGAGTACATGTCAATAAAGGTGAGTTTCGGGGGAGTACCTATCAGTGGAAGTGAGTAACTATCAGTGGAGGTGAGTATCGGGGAGTACCTATCAGTGGAGGTGAGTATCAGGGGAGTACCTATCAGTGGAGGTGAGTATCAAGGAGTACCTATCAGTGGAGATGAGTATCAGGGAGTTCATATCAGTGGAGGTGAGTATCGGGGAGTACATATCAGTAGAGGTGAGTATCGAGGGGGAGTACCTATGAGTGGAGGTGAGGATTGGGGAGAAGGTGAGTATCGAGGAGTACCTATCAGTGGACTACCTATCAGTGGAGGTGAGTATCAGGTAGTACCTATCAATGGAGGTGAGTATCAGGGAGTACCTATCAGTGGAGGTGAGTATCGGGGGAGTACCTATCAGTGGAGGTGAGTAACAGGGAGTACCTATCAGTACAGGTGAGTATTTGGGGAGTAACTATCAGTGGAGGTGAGTATCGGGGGAGTACCTATCAGTGGAGGTGAGTAACAGGGAGTACCTATCAGTACAGGTGAGTATTTGGGGAGTAACTATCAGTGGAGGTGAGTATCGGGGGAGTACCTATCAGTGGAGGTGAGTAACAGGGAGTACCTATCAGTACAGGTGAGTATTTGGGGAGTAACTATCAGTGGAGGTGAGTATCGGGGGAGTACCTGTCAGTGGAAGTAAGTATCTGGGGAGTACATATCAGTGGAGGTGAGTATCAAGGAGTACCTATATGTGGAGGTGAGTATCGGGGGAGTACCTGTCAGTGGAGGATAGTATCGGGGGAGTATCTATCAATGGAGGTGAGTATTGGGGGAGTACCTATCAGTGCAGGTGAGTATCGGGGGAGTACCTGTCAGTTGAAGTAAGTATCTGGGGAGTACCTATCAGTGGAGGTGAGTATCTGGGAGTACCTATCAGTGGAGGTGAGTATCAGGGGAGTACCTATCAGTGGAGGAGAGTATCAGGGAGTACCTATCAGTGGAGGTGAGTATCGGGGAGTGCCTATCAGTAGAAGTGATTATTAGGGAGTACCTATCAGTGGAGGTGAGTATCAGGGGAGTACCTATCAGTGGAGGTGAGTTTTGGGGAGTGCCTATCAGTAGAAGTGATTATCAGGGAATACCTATGTGTCAGGAGAGATGTAATAGGAGTAATTACAGAGACCGGAGGGCAGGAAGGAAAATCCCGAGATGGAGAAGTCAGAAGATTGGTTGTAAGGAATGACCAGAGGGACAGGACGTCTACAGACAGAAAGGAAGACTGACAGATAGATTGTGTCTAGCAGGGCTGGTGATCCACAGAGGGGTAGAGAGCACCTGGAATGAGAGGAGAGGTTATAGAATACATTCTGAGCAGGAGGCGAGAGGAAAAAAACATAAAATCGCCAATGAAATCGCTTTCTTTCCCTCTGCCCCTGGGGAGGGGTTACAGACCTCACTGAAGGATGGATCGACAGTAACCAGTCTCAGTAACCAGCAGCCAGTAACTCTACATTGGCAGCTGGTTGTGGTACCCAGTCTCTCTATACTGGCAGTGGTTGTGGTACCCAGTCTCTCTATGGTGGCAGTGGGTGTGATATGCTGGCAGTGGTTGTGGTGCCCAGTCTTTCTATGCTGGCAGTGGGGTGTGATGCCCAGCCTCTCTATGCTGGCAGTGGTTGTGGTACCCAGTCTCTCTATGTTCACAGTGGGGCGTGAAACCCAGTCTCTCTATGTTGGCAGTGGTCGTGGTGCCCAGTCTCTCTGTGCTGGCAGTGGTTGTGATGCCCAGTCGCTAATTTCCTCTACTGTCTCCATACCCCCTCTAGGTTCTTCTATTGTCTCTATACCCCCTCTAGGTTCCTCTATTGTCTCCATACCCCCTCTAGGTTCCTCTATTGTTTTCCATTCCCCCTCTAGGTTTCTGTACTGTCTCTATTCCCCCTCTAGGTTTCTGTACGGTCTCTATTCCCCCTCTTGGACTCTCTATTGTCTCTATTTCCCCCTCTAGGTTCCTCTACTGTCTCCATTCCCCCTCTAGGTTCCTCTACTGTCTCCATTCCCCACTTTAGGTTCCTCTACTGTCTCCATTCCCCCTCTAGGTTCCTCTACTGTATCCATTCCCCACTTTAGGTTCCTCTACTGTCTTCATTCCTTCTCTAAGTTCCTTTATTGTCTCCATAGCCCCTCTTGGTTCCTCTACCATCTCCATTCTCCCTCAAGGTTCCTCTACAGTCTCCATTTCCTGTCTAGGTTCCTCTACTGTCTTCATTCCCTCTCTAGTTTCCTCTACTGTTTCCATACCCCCTCTACGTTCCTCTACTGTCTCCATTCCCGTCTACGTTCCTCTACCGTCTCCATTCCCCTCTAGGTTCCTCTATTGTCTCCATACCCCCTATAGGTTTTTCTACTGTCTCCATTCCCCCTCTAGGTTCCTTTATTGTCTCCATACCCCCTCTAGGTTCTTCTACTGTCTCCATTCCCCTCTAGGTTCCTTTATTGTCTCCATATACCCTCTTGGTTCCTCTACTGTCTCCATTCCCCCTTTAGGTTCATCTACTGTATCCATTTCCCCTCTAGGTTCCTCTACTGTTGTGGTGCCCAGTCTTTATGCTGGCAGTGGTTGTGGTGTCCAGCCTCCCTATGCTGGCAGTGGTTGTGGTGCCCGGCCTCTCTATGCTAGCAGTGTGGCACTGGCCTGGTAGATACTTTACAGACGCTCTCTCTCCTGTGTACAGCGATTGATGGGGAAGCCCCCCTACAAACCACATCTGCCACTTACCCATCGAGCCTTCTCTAGCCTCCGTTGCTCGGCATCCATTAGAGCCTGCTGCTTCCTACAGACACAAGAGGGACACGTTACAATAATGACCGAACAGAGCTATGGAGCTCCCTGGGGGCAGGAAGAAATTTAGCCAGAGGATTTACAGAAGGAAATGTCTGACAGGCTATGATAATAAATGGTGATTATAAAGTGATAATAGGAGCCATAGCAGTCCATGGAGACACTCAAATAGACAGACGTGTATGAGAAGGAGAGTGTGTCACCTCTGCTCGTTCACCAGACGTTCCTTCTCCTGGATCCTGCGCTCTCGCTCTTCTTCCTCCTCTCTTTCTCTCTCTATTCGCTCTCTCTCCATCGCAATCCGTTCCTCCTGTATACGCAGCCGCTCCAACTCCTTCCTCCTTTCCTCTTCTCTCTGCAGGATAATCATGGTGCAGGAGTCCTGAGTGAATAGGTACCTCTATTGTCTCCAAAACCTCTCTAGATCCCTTTACTGTCTCCACTCCCCCTCTAGGTTTCTCTACTGTCTACATACCCCATCTAGGTTCCTCTACCGTCTCCACTCCCCCTCTAGGTTCCTCTACTGTCTCCATACCCCCTTTAGGTACCTCTACTGCCTCCATTCCCCCTCTAGGTACCTCTATTGTCTCCATACCCCCTGTAGAGGTGTAGAGATCCGTTTTCTCAGCGAGTTCCATGTGTATTTTTAAGTACGTTTCAACTGCGCATGCGTAGTAACTTTGTTTACACAATTGACATTGAATATACGCACGGAAGTGCCTCACGGACGGAACTGTGACTCACACGTGGATACATACGTACGGATATGCGACGGAAATATATGCACGGGAGAACTTAAATAAAAATGGGCAGGGGGGGCAATTAAATGAAGGAAAGTGGGCGCGAGCAGCATGATACGCACGTACGGAGGACATATACGCACGGATCCGCACACGGAAATTTACAGGTGGTCTATGGAGGCGTAAGTCTCCGTGAGCCCGGCCGAGAGAGGGAGTGTCAGGGGTATGAGGGGGTTTTGCATGCTCCGTGCGTGCGTATATTTGCGATCCGATCGCCCCATGGATCTCTGAATACGGCCCTCCCCTCTGGGTTTCTCTACTGTCTCCATTCCCCCTTTAGGTTCCTCTACTGTCTCCATATGTCCTCTAGGTTCCTCTACTGTCTCCATATGTCCTCTAGGTAACTCTATTGTCTCCATACCCCCTCTTAGTTCCTCTACTGTCTCCATACGCCCTCTAGGTTCCTCCACTGTATCTTTTTGCCCTCTAGGTTCCTCTACTGTCTCCATACACCCTCTAGGTTCCTCTACTGTCTCCATTTCCCCTCTAAGTATCCATTCCCCCTCTAGGTGCCATTCCTTCTCTAGTTTCCTCTATTGAAGGTTTGGACAACCTGTAGCTCTCCAGGTGTTGTTCAACTACGAGTCCCAGCATGCTTGACTGCATGGACATAGCTGATGCCTGTGAAAGAATGCTGGGAATTATAGTTTCAGAACACCTGGAGAACCACAAATTAGCCAGGCCTGCTCTATTGTCTCAATTTTCCCTCTAGCTTCCTCTAGTGTCTCCATTTCCCCTCTATGTTCTTCTGCTGTCTCCATTCCCCCTCTAGGGGCCGGATCCAGAACTATGTCTGTTTTCCACAGACGGCCGTAATTCAATGAACAATAGCTACTGCGCATGCGTAATAGCTATTGTATGTAATCTGCGTACCGTTTCGATACATAGATTGCGTATATGCGGTCTAAAAGATCCGGCCCTAGGTCCCTCTACTATATTCATTCCACCCTTTAGGTTTCTCTACTGTCTCCTTCCCAATCTAGGTGCCTCTACTTTCTCAATTTCTCCTCTAGCTTCATCTACTGTATCCATTTCCCCTCTAGGTACTTCTATGTGAAGGAAGGATTAACTTCAACTTTAATAGGGAATATTGGAGAAAAAACTGAGGCACTTTGGGTAACCATAGAAACCCAGGGGATATATAGGCCACCCGTACAAGATGAGGAAACAATGTCCTATTGCAAGACATTGCTAAAATGGCATTAAAAGGGGAAGTAATAATCATGGGAGATTTTAATCTACGTCTAAGTCTACGTTTAATCTACGTCTAAGTCTTCAGCAAACTCCACTAGCAGTGGGGACATTTTAATTTCATTACAGGGAGCGTCCCTTAAGCAACTGATGAGAGAGCCCTCTCGCAAAGATGTCATCTTAGATTTGGTACTTACAAGTGGTGACCAAATCTCAGAAGTGTGGGTGAGAACCTAGGATCCAGTGATCATCAAGCAGTATGGTTTAGTATAATGAGGAAGGCAGATTTTGTGGAAATGGGGAAAAAGGTGGAGGCACATAAAAGGAGTACAGGAGCAGTGGGGAAATTAAAAAAATGCATTATTAACAGCAACAGACCTTTGTATAAGAATGGTTAGAAAAAACCCCAGAAAAAGAAAGCCAATGTGGTTTACACAAGAGGTAGCAACTACAGTGACAGCAAGAAAGATGCCTATAGGAATTATAAGCAACCTCAAAATAATGATGACAGAGAGGTGTATTTTACACAGCAGAAGGAGGATAAAAAGGTCATCTGGACAGCAAAAGAACAAACTGTACACAGCAGAAGGAGGATAAAAAGGTCATCTGGACAGCAAAAGAACAAACTGAGGAAAAACTGGCCCACTTAGTACAAAAGCTTTTTTTGGTAAATAAATGAAATGCGAAAAACTAAAGAGGATATAGTAAGGCTCAAAACTGACAGTGGGAGTCTTGTTGAGGGTAATCATCTTAACAAGTATCTCTGTTCAATATTCACAAAAGAAAGATAGGGGAAGGGTCCACTTTTGAATGGGAAGACTATTACTACAAATGAAGCACTTACTACTGCTTTCACTGAGGAACAGGTTTTAAAAGAACTTTCAAAGCTGAAAGTGGACAAATCAATAGGACCAGATGGGATACATCCTAGGATACCAAAAGAGCTTAGGGAGGTGGCAGCAAAACCATGAACTAAATTATTCAACAAGTCACCAATTACTGGGGTGATTCTAGAAGACTGGAAAATAGCAAATGTCCTCCCTCTGCATAAAAGTGGCAGCAGGGAAGTGACTGTTAATGGTCATCCGCCAGCCTTTCATTTGTAGAAGTGAAATAGATATTTAACAATTCAATCTTTTAGGAAGGTCTTCATCAACTTACTGGATCCTAAACAGCATAAATATACTGGGAGGAGATTATACCAGACAATATTGACTTATTTGCCTCAGTGACTGAAGCAATAGATCATGGGAGAACTGTAGACATTTGGGCCTGATTCAGACTTAAGAAAGAGATTGAAAGTAAAGCTACTCCTGGGAAAATCCATGTTGATTTCAAGGGGAGTCAAGTTAATGGTATTGGGCCGTATCCAGAACTACGTCCGTCTTCCATAGACGGACGTAGTTCAATAAACAGTAGCTACTGCGCATGCGTAGTAGCTATTGTACGTAATCTGCGCATCGCTTCGATACGTAGATTGCGTATATGCGGTCTTTTAGACCGCAGTAGTTATTGTTCGTTGAATTACGTCCTTCTATGGAAGACGGACGTAGTTCTGGTTTCGGCCCCTGGTTTGGAAAATTGGAGATGTTGCCTATAGCAACCAATCAGATTCTAGCTCTTTTTCCTATTATAGAGAATGTCAGCTGAAGTTTGATTGGTTGCTATAAGCAACATCTCCACTCTTCCAAACCCCGCAGCTTAGTAAATCTGGCCCTTAGTGTTTCTCCCGCAGTACTGTCTGGCTTATAACATGGGGAAAACCAGTGAGCTTCCCCCGCGATCACTAATCGCTTATCTACTGAAACTACTAGGACGACCAGCATTGCGTTTCAGCAGATGAGAAAGCAGGCTGCAGGGTCATCCCATGGTTGAACTGGCGGCTTTTCCGTTACGCCAATCCGGTCACCAGTTTCCCCATTTTTAGTAGTGATGGCGACCTGGTGACCGTTATTGTTGATTCATTGTACCCTGATACAATTAAGATGCTGCTGCTATTTCTGTGCGTATGTTTAGTAACGGTTAAGCTGCGCAATCTAAGTAGGTTGTAAGAACGGTGATCCCTTAAGAGCGATTTACAAAGCCGTGCGTAATGAGATAAGTAAGAAGGGACGTGCCAGGCCAAGTTAAGAAGGAAGTTAAGAAAATGGGTGTGGGGGGGCATTTAAATGGTGCTGACGGCGCAGTTTTCTAAGTACGTTCGTTCTTTAGCAACTTAAGAAGAGAATTTAGTACTTATATGTCCCCTTTCTGGTCCACCTGTGGGCGGACCAGAAAGGAGACATGCAATTACTAAGTTCATAGTGGTGAGTAGTGAACCAGAAAGGAAACCTACTAAAGTACTTAAAAAAAAAAAATAAAAAATAAAAAAATGCAGGCTGTCTCCTTTCAGGTCCTCTT
>WWET01008861.1:3097-15421 GCA_011038615.1 Limnodynastes dumerilii
AATAATAATAATAATAATAATAATAATAATTTATAGCTAGCATTAGAAATTTCAAATTAAATAATATCAATCTAAACTAACATCAATTAAGAATTAAGAGCTACAATGGGACTTATATTTTAGTTGTCAAATATCCAAACATACACAAAGTATTTGCACTCTCTCAAACTGCGGATGATTCTGGTTGAATTGCCAACACTGCAATGGAAAAGAGAGAAAACAATGGGGATTTCTGTCATTAACCCCAAAACCAGCCCAAATCTACACACAGTAAACAATTGCAATATGACTCATCATTACGGGGGAAATTAATACAAACGTGCCGTGTAACAGGCAAAGACTAGACTACCCATAAATACATCCCAAAAATCTAATAAAATGCAATCTAATACTGTGTAATCATACACTGCGTAGTATACAGTTTTAATACCTAGTGCCCCCCCCCCCTCAGAAATTCTCAATATGCCTTCAAATTATGCACCTCCATAGTACTTCCATAATAAGTATGCCCTCAAAGACAAGTTGTTCCTCATATGCAACCTCTTTCTTTCATGGCAAAACCTGTTCCCTGCTTTTCACTTTCCTCTATTTTGTTTCTTCTTATTTTTTACCCTCTTTTTGAATGCAGCTGGCTCTTGGTGGCATGCAGGCTGACTAAATGAGGACAATGATGTCACCTTAGGTGCCAAAAAACAGCTTATATAAATTAACTATACTAATAACAAAAGGCACATATCCCCTCACAATAATGCTGCACATGCCCCAGTTGCCTTAATATTGCCAAATATATCCCAAAGACTCTTATGGGGATAATTGTAAGAATTTGCACCTTCATTTCTTATCTCCTTACTGTTATTATTATGATGTTCTTGCTTTTAACTTTTATTTTTTTTCTCTCAGACGCAGTCTTCAGTCCCCAGCATTTCTCTCCCTCAGACTAAGGAGGCTCCTTGTGGTATGGCTCTTATTGTATATACTGCACAGACTGTGAAATGGCGGACCTGATGTCACCAGGTCATGTGGGTGCACCTGATATAACCTGGTCTAGTCATACACAGTAAAATGGAGGGGAAGCCTTGCCTCTTACTCAGGATAATGCTGCCTGGGAGTAGTGAAGACAGGGATTAGCTGAAGCTATTGGCGACAGTGGCTTCATCTCCTCTCTAGGGATGCAGTCTCTGGCTAGAAAATAGTATTTTAGAAATACAGGCAAACGAATTTTCGTCTGCCACTATTTCAGAAATATTATTTTTGTGAGTTTTATGAATGAAGGGGTACGAATTCCATTTGGCATACTTACCTATTCATTTATTCATTCTTTCGGAAATTGCCACTGCAGACCCGCAGCACCTGACTAGAGATTAGTCTAAACTATGGGGAATCTTATTGCCATTCTGTGAGGAGGGGAGTTTAGGGTTCGGCAATGAGGATGGGAGTGTTAGGGTCAGGCTGCGGGGAGGGGAGTCTTAGGGTCAGGCTGTGGGGAGGGGAGTCCTAGGGTCAGGCTGTGAGGAGAGGAGTCTTAGGGTCAGACTTCAGGAAAGGAAGTCTTAGGGTCAGGCTGCAGTGAGGGAAATTTTAGGATCAGGCTATGGGGAGGGGAGTCTTAGGGTCAGACTTCGGGGAGGGGAGTCTTAAGGTCAGGCTGCTGGGAAGGGAGTCTTAGGGTCAGGCTGCGGGGAAGGGAGTCTTGGGGTCAGATTGTGGGGAGGGGAGTCTTAGGGTCAGGCTGCGGGGAAGGGAGTCATAGGGTTAGGCTATGGGGAGGAGAGCCTCAGGGTCCCTATGGCCCTTTTGAAAAAGTAATTTGTACCTCTCTATTACTGCCCAGCATTATACGTAGCGGGTCTTTATAATGTACTGTGTCATGGCCATTGGTAGTTGAAGCCATGTCTCCTAATAACAAACTTAAACTATGTGCTGTATATGACACAAAGAATACTATATTGTACAACCTTTTCTTTACCCATCATATTTGCACCATTATCATAGGCTTTCAAATCAAGGCCAAAATGTGAAATTTGCCTTTTCAATTCCTCACATAAATTAAAACCTGTACTTCTTTCAACAGGTGAAAAACCTAAAAGTATTCATTCATTTCTAAGTTTTCATTTACTTCATTTGGTAGTTTAACGATACGTACAATATATGATAACTACTTATTATGACTTATGTCCTTTGTGCAGTGGAGCTGAATCTAGTAATATTGACCTTTCTTAATTCTTATATTGAATTCTCCATCCTAAATAATGATGATTTGTTTCTTTATATTTTTCCCCTTTTACATATTCAGCCATTCTGGCACCAACTTCTGAAATAATTCCATTTAAACTGGGAAATTTTCCATTATTGTTGCTAAATAGTGTACTGTTACTTCCACGGAAATATCATAGTGAACACAGTAATAATTATACCTCTGAGAGCATAACACCACTGTTCTACAGCTGCATTTATTTTTATTTGTGTCATACTATTGATTGTTATCTGTTTTTAACCCTTTGCTCTATTTCTAATATTTGTATATGAGCTGTTTTGTGTGCAAGGGATGTTTCATGCTCCCTTAATTGGGCCTTTAAGTGTTTCCAATCACTAATCCATTCATTACATAATGACATAGTTGATGAGGTTAAAAAAAGACACCAGTCCATCAAGTTCAATCTATTATGGGTCTCCTGCGATCAATATCTTTTTAACTGAAATTGATCCAGATGAAGCAACCTCCAATCTGCTGTAACCTGAAAAAAACACTGCTGACCCAAGATGTCCGTCCTATTTTTCCCTGGCTCCACTACTGTCCTTCATTTAATTAACGATCCTGGTAACCCTGGATACCCTTTTCTGCTAAAAATTTGTCTAACCTTTTTCGTAAACATATCAAGTAATTCTACCCTGGCAGTGAATTCCACATCCTGACTGCCCTTACTGTAAAGAACCCTTCCCTGGCAGTGAATTCCACATCCTGACTGCCCTTACTGTAAAGAACCCTTTCCTTTGCTGGTTGTGAAACTTTCTTTCCTCTAACCTTAGTGGGTGACCCCGTGTCCTGTGTGAAGTCCTTGGTGTAAAAAGTTCCCATGACAGTTCTCTGTATTCACCTGTAATGTATTTGTATAGAGTAATTATATCTCCTCTTAGACGCCTCTTTTCTTTAGTAAACATGTCTAAACTGGTTGACCTTTCCTCATAACTCAATAACTCCATACCCTTTATCAATTTTGTCTCCCTTTTCTATACCCTTTCTAGTTCCAAAATGTCTTTTTTATGAATGGGCCCAGAACTGAACTCCGTATTTAAAGATGAGGCCTTCCCAACGATTTATATGGTGTCAAAATGACACAGTTTCCCTTGTATCTATGCCCCTTTTTATGCATGCTAATACTTTATTGGCCCTTGCAGCTACTGCTTGACATTGAGCAGTTTTGCTAAGTCTATTGTCCACAAGCACTCCCAAATCCTTCTATATTAAAGCTTTCTCAAAATGTATCCTATTTAATAATTAATTAACTATTTAATTTATAGATTGGCCACCCAATCCTCCAGTTAATTCAAGTCCCTCTATGGACAAACTACATCTAGCTCTGATTTTATTACCTTACATAGTTTAGTGTCATTTGCAAAAAAGGGAACTTTGCTCTCTAAACCATCACCAAGGTCACTGATAAATATATTTAAAAAGTTTGATACCAGAACAGAACCTTGAGGTACACCGCTTAAAACTTTTGACCAATTAGAAAATGTTCCATTTATCACAATTCTCTGTTCTCTATTCTCCAACCAGTTTTTGACCCAAGTACAAATGTTGTTTTCTAGACTCAGTTGTGTGGCCCTGTATCAATGGCTATTGCAAAATCGAAGTAGACCTCATCTACTGCACTACCCTGGTCTAAGTTCAAACTAACTTCCTCATAGAAGCTAATTAGGTTAGTTTGGCATGACCTATCCCTCACAAATTCATGCTGATACCTACTAATAATCTTATGACACCCCAAATAATCCTGAATATTATCACTTTGTATACCTTCCTGCAGTTTCTCAACTATTGATGTCAGACTTACAGGTCTATCATTATCCGGTTGTGATCGCAGACCTGATTCACACTTAAGAAAGAATTTAGGAACGTTCCTAAATATAAGCATAGAGCAGATCAGTAAGAACGATTCACACATCCTAAAGAAAAATGCTAACCACATCCCTAGCTTCTTAGGAGCTTTTTTCTTCAGGTGTGTATATTTAGGAACAGCTTTGTTTTTCAACTGAGAATCGTGCGTATATTTAGGATCTTTAATATCCTCATGATTCATGGCTAAGCAAAGAAACACATTAATTGGTTCAATTAAGAAGCAGATTAATTTTCTTGGTTTTTCTTTATTTTATAATGAACAAAAGTAACCAAAAAACTTGTTAAAAATTGCAATATACCAAATTTTTTAAAATTATTAAAATCATAAATACTTCTTGAAGGATTAAGAAATAACTATTCAGCTTTTAAAGTTGTTATAACATAATTATCAAAATAATAGATATCTACATAAATTAGACCTAAACAAAATTTGTATCTTAAAGTCATAGGGCCTGATCCAGACCTACGCCGATGTGCTGTTGCTTACTAAAGCATGGCGTATCAGCGTTTACTTACCCCGACACTCCTCCTGTGCGGGCGTATGGCCCCTTCCTTACGCCGTCTAAAGGCTACCCTAACTTCAGCCGGCGTAAGGAAGGGGCCATACGCTCACACAGGAGCATATGGCCGCTTAGCCCGCCTTCCTACCCTCATTTACCTACCTTCCCCCGCCCACCTGCACTAACCTTAACGTAGGGACGCTGGAGGACGTCCCCTCCAGCGTCCCTACGGCGCTGCTACGGACGCCCAATCCACGACCGGGCGTTGCCGTAGCAACGCTGGGCAACATCTGCCCGGCGCATGCGCAGATCGGCTGAGAAGCCGATTTTACGCTTACGCCCGCCGTCCTAGAGACGACGGGCTTGTTCTGGATCAGGCCCATAGACAAACAATGCAAACATGCTACATGTTAAATAAAAAAAACGAATTATGTTTAAAAATTGTTTACAACAAACAATGAAATCCTGCACAAACTGCAAATAAATGTAAATAATGAGCACCTTTCAAATTTAAAGATAAACACAAAGGGGCTGATCCACAGATTCATGTTTTAGGTGCGTCTATTTAGGAAATTATATACTGCGCATAAGTTGTAACTTTTATACCCTATCTACGTTGGAATTAGGAACGCAAATGATGTGATTCACCACTACGAACTTAATGTCGCTAGGTTCCTATTAACTTGCGCAGGAAGGGGCGTGCCGTGAATAATTAACTCGGCAGATAAGAAGATTGGGTGGAGGGAGGCATTTAAATCAGCAAAAGGAGGCGCAGTTATGCAGTCACGTTCGTAATTAGACGCCCTACGAACACAAATGTAAACCTACAGTTAATGGAGCCCTATGGCACTCGTAAGTCTCTTAAGAACCTGAAAACCGGGTGGCATGCCGAGGAAGTTGCATTACTATTAGTTGCATATATATTTAAGAATCTTACGCATTCTTAAGTGTTTTTCAGACCCAAAGGGGCTGATTCAGAGTTTGGGAGTAAGGGTAAAAAAGGTTCAAGTATACAGCTCAGCTAAACAATTTTTCAAAGAAAGGGGTGCTTAGTAATTTGAAATATTATGCATGCAGGGAAAATACTTTACTTTTACACATAGAACTCAAATACTGCACAGGTTTATGTTTATTTTATAGAATAGAGTTGAGCCAAGAAACTTCACCTCTTGATTCTAAATGTGGTTTCACAACTTAAAATGGCCTCCTCTTGCAATTCAACATGGTATTGCTCAGGTCTACACTTGCACCTAAAAACAGGTGTAAGTGCAACTGTCAATCATCCCCAAAAATGTGGTAACATAACAGCAGTTTTAATAGATAAGCCTTTACTTATTTCAATCAAAGTGAACACATGCATTCATTATAATCACACAGCAGCTGTGTGCTGAACAAACAGAAATGCATGAGACTTTGGCTCTCTGTTAACCATGCAATGTCAACTTAAGAATGATAGGTGGCATTCTTATATTTATTCATGTATATGTTAGTTTCCACAAGGCCTTCTTACCTGTGAATCATTCCAAAGTCTCCGAAAACGCCCATACTGTACATTAGTAGCCTGAATGCTGCTCATTTGCATTAAGAATCTTGCCCCTCTAGCCACGCATGCGGATGTCATTACATTCCCAAGAATGAATCATCCCTAAGTAGCCGTTCTTATCTGTGAAACGTTCTTACATGGTTACAGTGCGTAGTTTTGAGTTCTGGGCATGCTCAGTTTAACTGTTGTTAAATATACGCACTGAAATCCTGTTCTTACTTAGTTGTGAATCAGACCCTCGGTTCCTAAAAAATGCTCCCAAACTGCGGAGCGCCTCCCGTTCCATCGCAGACTTTCTCCACTTCAAATTTATCCTCTCCTCTTTTAGCTCCGCCCTCGCCTTGCTCTCACCAAGCAATCGTTCTTCAAGTCCCTCATCCTCTCCCAATTGTCTAACCCCCACCGCTTCTTTGCCACCTTCAACTCTCTTCCCGCTCCCCCTCCCACTCTCCATTTCTGCCTCTGAATTTGCCACCTTCTTCACTTCCAAAATTGACTCCATCATGAGCTCTATCTCCTCTACCATCACCTCTCATCCCTCTCCATCTCCTCTGCCATCACCTCTCCTCCCTCTTCATCTCCTCTACCATCACCTCTCCTCCCTCTCCATCTCCTCTACCATCACCTCTCATCCTTCTCCATCGCCTCTCATCCCTCTCCATCTCCTCTACCATCACCTCTTCTCCCAGTCCATCTCCTCTACCATCACCTCTCATTCCTCTCCATCTCCTCTACCATCACCTCTCATCCCTCTCCATCTCCTCTACCATCACCTCTCATCCCTCTCATCTCCTCTACCATCACCTCTCATCCCTCTCCATCCCCTCTATCTTCACCTCTCCTCCCCCTCCATCTCCTATACCATCACCTCTCCTCCCTCTCATCTCCTTCCCAGTTACCCACCTACATACCCACCTCAGCTGAAGGTCTAGGGGGAATACTGTATGATAGCAGCTTTCAAATATATCAAGGGTTGTGACCAGCTAGAGGAGGGGGCATTTTTTAGAAGAAGAGGTGTAATAGAACAAGAGGCATGAATATAAACTGGAGGGCGGGAGATTCAGAGGAAATGTGCGGATAAATTACGTCACTGAAGGAGTGTTGATAAATGGAATATTCTCCCATCTGAGGTGGTTGAGGCCAATACAGTAGAGCAGTTTAAACATGCTTGGGATAAATATAAGGAGATCCTAAATTGTAAACTAAATTGAGGGTAAATAGGGTCTAGGGTCAGTGCAGTTTTAAATAAACAACTGGGCAGACTGGATGGGCCATGTGGCTCTTATCTGCCGTCACTTTCTCTGTTTCTATGTTACTCTCTTCTTTTGTCATCCCCTCTGTCAACATGCTCACTTGATCCCACCCCCTCTAATCTTCTCCGGTCTTTCCCTCTTCCACTTGCTCTTATCTTGCCCACCTCTTTAATTTATCCCTCTTCTCTGGCTTCTCCCCTCCCCTTTAAACAAGCTGTTGTCTCCCCCATCCTTAAAATTATCAACCTTGTCCCCCACCTCACCCTCCAACCCATCTACCTTCTCCAGATTCAACCAATCAGATTCTAGCTGACATTCTCTAGTATGTAATAGGAAAGTGAGAGCTAGAATCCAGTTGGTTGCTATGGGCAACATCTCCACTTTTCCAAATCTGACACCCTGGGGTGTTTGGACTCGGAGCAATTTTGAACTTCAGCCCATCCAGACTCTTTGTGTCCTATTTCCACATTCCTAATCACCCTGCAGACTATAGTTTTCTTTCCAGTCCAGTCTGTTATTTATTGCTTTCAGATGACCCCCGTGTTTTTTTGAATCTATTCAACGGATATTAATGAAGCCAGTGGGGTAGTTATTTTTATATACCTCATATATTATTTATTTCCTGTGTTTGGTTTGTGTAATTGTATACATTGGGGTAGATCCAGAACTACGTTTGCAATACATTTCCTCGCGTAGCGTATTTACGCGTGCGTACCTTCTATACACTCCCCTCGGCACACCCCTTGAATGTACGTATTTTGTCAAGATACGCTTCCCAAACCCTACCTTAACTTTTGCCAACGTAACCGCAGTGATCCGCACACGTACGTATGGCCAACGCGTATTTACGCAGCTAAGCACGCCCATACTGTACACTTTAAATACAAACCCCGCCTACTTAACGTATTTCAGACGTATTTTTCTGAAACATAAAATTGGCACGCCCACACGTAAGTATTTATGTGACACATACGTTCACATTTACGCTGGGGAACCTTTTTCTTTTGCATGTAACAGTTTAGAGTAAATTTGCCAGATCCAGACCTACGTATGCAAACGATTTTATGTTAGCTGCTAGCAAAATTTGTGCGTTCTGTGCATGCGCCCGGTTACGACATATAATTCGGGATGTACGTAACATTGTAGTAACTATGTATGAGGGGGCGTGTCAACAATATGATAGCCATAATTACGCTCCAAATACGCATTGGAGACGGAGGGAGACATTTAAATCGTACAGGAGTGTCTTACTACAGACCTCCTGAGTACACATATAGCAAATGGATAGAGATATAGGAAATGGATAGAGACTCACCTACAGGACGTAACTTGACGCTGGACTTGTGAGATAACCCAATATAGCTATGCACTGAGTAAATACCAGCACAGTGGAAATAAAAGATACTTTTTTTTTTTACCTATAATTTATCATTATTTTGGTTATTTATTTCATTTTTGAATTTAATCTTTGTAGTTTTCTTTAATTTTTATTTCTTGTACTTATGTACTGGCCCCAAGATTTATGTTGCCTGCTATCGGGCTCACTTCCCATGCCTGTAATAAACTACTAACAGAAACATCTAAGGGAAAGGCGGCGATAGGGGATGATCTCTCTTGGTGTTGAATGTTTACCACTGTGTATGTGGGAGCGGTAACATATATCTGGTCAGCTCCACTGATCTGGGGGGGCTTTCCTGGGTACTTCTCCCACCTTTGAATAAAGTTCTTGAAGCCTAAGAGACCGACCAGCGCTTTATTCTTTATGTATTGGGATAGTAGGTCTGTACCAATCAGAGACCAGGAAATTTAGATGATGATAAATGCTTTATACTTTATTAACTGTTAAAATGTGCCATCAAATAATAAGATAATGGTATGAAAAGACAAAGCGAGAAAGTGAATTACTACACAAGTCTCCTGTCTCTAGCGCCTCTTGACATATACAAATGGGGTTACAGTCCCTGATAGGTCAGTGCTATCAAATTATAACCAGCTGGCATCCTGTATATGAGCTGGATCCAGAGATATGATTGGTCCACATTTCCTGTGCGTTCAGATGGCATGCAGGACAATTTTCCTTACTATGAGACACCCGGTTGGAACAGACACAGATGGTTTTGACACTTTTCTGACAGAGAAACTGATTTGCGGTCAGCAGTGGGCGTGTCTTGGTATTACAATGTACAATGTAGGCGTGTCCTGCCCGTGCGCTGAGGTTGAGAAGGTTACAGCAGGCCCTGGTGTTGGAAAGTTTGGCTGTGCAGGAGGAGGGATTAACTTCATAAACACATAGAGGCATTGGAGGTCACAGCGCTACAATTACTGATCTCACCACATCTGTAGCTGAGGGAGCCAATCACATGAATCCAGCCCAATATTCCTATAACACTGACAGAAGAGGGGTTTATATCATATGCAAGAAAAGAGAGCGGCTGTAATATCTGCTCCCAGCTGTAGCTCATATAATGTATGACATAGAGTTACACAGGACGAATCTTCATCTCTGAATACTTATAGGAATATTTATAGTTCTTATCTTTAGGGCCCCAGTGGATGCCTGTGTTTCTGTTGTTGTGTACCACAGTGTGGTACGGTCCATTGAGGTGGGAATAGTAACAATTATCAAACCACCAACCCCCTTTAAATAAGTCAGAGCAGCTGGTCTCATAGTTGTCATTGTCCTGGTCCTTGGTGGTAAACTTCATGTTGTTATGCATGGACATAAAGTCCCCTGTGTACAGAATAATAGACAGAGAAATATGTATACATTACTTCCATTTATTATAGATAGACAGATATGAGATAGTCAGATAGTCAGATATGTGATAGATAGATAGATAGATAGATAGATAGATAGATAGATAGATAGATAGATAGATAATGTATGTACACACCTGCATTCCCCTCACTGAATTCCCCCAGTAATAATTTGTATTTTTCATCTTCTCCCAACACTTTGAATGATGAATATTTTGCAAAGTCTTTTGTGGTTTCAGACTCCTGTAGATCAACACGTAGCTCCCAGGTGCCTGTGTGACCAATCACCAAATAGAGTTTCCTTATCACATGACATTTATCAGGGGCAGACTGTCACCGGCCAGACAGCACAATGTTGGCGTCTAGTGATGCAGTCATTGTATTTACATGGGAGATTTTGCCTACGTGGTGAAGACCTGCTCTACCTTCACAGTGATGGAGATACCCCCATTGTCTATTGCAGGGTATATGTTTTATTTCCATTACTGCCACTTATATGTGCACATGAAAACATATCCTGGCATAATTAAAGTTTAGCATTATCAGACATGGCATAATTCCTGGCATAGTTTATGTACTACATAACTTCTGTGCTCATAGTTCAGGTGCAGCACAATCCCTGGTTTAGACATGGCACAATCCTAAACATAGTTTAGGTAAGGCATAATCTTGGGCATAGTTAGGTATGGCATAACCCCAAGCATAGTTTAGGTATAGAACAATCCTTGTCATATTTTAGGTATGGCATCATTGGAGTCCTCTAAGACGGCAAAATGTAAAGTTACAGAGAAATTTACCGGAAGAAGTCAATTGATGGAGGTTATCATTCCCCAACCAAAACTCATTCATCCGGCTACCAAACCCTTTTTTGTAGGAATCCCAGTCACGGAAGAAATCCACAGATCCGTCCCAACGCCTCTGGAACACCTACAGTAATAAGGGTTATAGACATATAGCATGGACTTACAGTGATAAGGGTAATAGACATATAGCATGGACTCACAGTAATAGGGGTTATAGACATATAGCATGGACTCACAGTAATAGGGGTTATAGACATATAGCATGGGTCAGATAACACCTACAGTAAACATTAATCAGTGTCCTGTCTCTGTCTTCCTATGCATCTTATTTACCTTACTTACTGCTTATTTAATCTTCTCAATCTACTGTAATATATCCCAGCTTTATCACATGTCCTATACTCTCCTTCTACTACTGTACCTTCTCCTTCATCTGCTGCATCCACAGACTGCTTCCTCACCTTGGTTTCCTGGCTCTTATCCTCCCAGCCGTGCCAGGTGCTTATTAGCGTGGTCTCTGTTTATGTATAGGACGGGTGTGGTACCGCGCATAGAAAATCCGAATTTCGAAATTTCTATTGCGAATGCGAATTTTTGCGGAAATGCTAAATTTCGAAAAATGCATATGCCTACATGTTTCTATTTATACTTGTCTGAAATTAGAACCATTCTAATTCGAAAGTCTGTATTTCGAATAGAACTTAATGTGGAATAGTGTACATTTCGATACAGAGTAAACTAGAATAAGTTTCAATTTAGAAAATCTGATTTTCGAAAAATATCTATTAGAATGCTTTATTTTGCGAAAAATCTGTTTACGAAATGTTCGCATAACGAAGTAGCCTCTCCTATGTGTATTATACACTATTCATGGTTGTACTTATTTTGTGTTTGCACACCCCTATAGACTGTCAGATGGATCTCCCGGAGGTTAGAAAAGAAAAGTTGGCAAGTACATCATAGAATAGATAACATGTGATCCTGTTTTCTTTACTCACTATCCAGCCTCCGCCGTCAGTATGCAAGTCACAGAGGACCTTCAATGGTTGAACGCCATCTGGGTATATTGTGTACCAGTCACTCAGCAGCTCCCCCTGATTCTGCACCTCTTTGCAGTTCCTGGCAGCTGAGAGGTAGAGAAAACAATCATGAAATGTTATGCTACTGTAGGATAATAATAAGTGATTATAAGTCATTATACATCGAGCCACTGTGTCTGTGCAGATAGATGCTTCCCGCCCACTCTGATTGCTGATTGGTGGAGGGCTGACATCAATACTAAATGCGGAGAGATGACGCAGGACCAAAGGAGGAATAAATTATAACTTTTTTTTCATTTATGTACAAA
>WWET01008863.1:11065-26831 GCA_011038615.1 Limnodynastes dumerilii
CTATCTATCTATCTATCTATCTGTCTATCTATCTATCTATCTATCTATCTATCTATCTATCTATCTATCTACATGACATGAATGCATAAGTAATGACAAACACTTTGAAAAAGCATGGGAATGTTTTTATTTATTTTTTTATTTTTAATAATGTTGTTATATTAATTAATTAATTAATTAATTATTATAACAGAACAATTTACTATTTAAACAATGTATGTGCATTTTCAAATGGTTTGGTGTGCAGCCTCTTTATCCATGGGTAACAGTACATCTCTCTCTTTCTCCTACATATATTTGTATAAATAGATCAAATAAGGTTCACTTACCTCCTTGCTGTTTCTCATCTCTTTCTTTCTTTCTTTTTCTCTTTCTTTCTCTTTCTTTCTTTCTTTCTTTCTTTCTTTCTTTCTTTCTTTCTTTCTTTCTTTCTTTCTTTCTTTCTTTCTTTCTTTCTTTCTTTCTTTCTTTCTTTCTTTCTTTCTTTCTTTCTTTCTTTCTTTCTTTCTTTCTTTCTTTCTTTCTTTCTTTCTTTCTTTCTTTCTTTCTTTCTTTCTTTCTTTCTTTCTTTCTTTCTTTCTTTCTTTCTTTCTTTCTTTCTTTCTTTCTTTCTTTCTTTCTTTCTTTCTTTCTTTCTTTCTTTCTTTCTTTCTTTCTTTCTTTCTTTCTTTCTTTCTTTCTTTCTTTCTTTCTTTCTTTCTTTCTTTCTTTCTTTCTTTCTTTCTTTCTTTCTTTCTTTCTTTCTTTCTTTCTTTCTTTCTTTCTTTCTTTCTTTCTTTCTTTCTTTCTTTCTTTCTTTCTTTCTTTCTTTCTTTCTTTCTTTCTTTCTTTCTTTCTTTCTTTCTTTCTTTCTTTCTTTCTTTCTTTCTTTCTTTCTTTCTTTCTTTCTTTCTTTCTTTCTTTCTTTCTTTCTTTCTTTCTTTCTTTCTTTCTTTCTTTCTTTCTTTCTTTCTTTCTTTCTTTCTTTCTTTCTTTCTTTCTTTCTTTCTTTCTTTCTTTCTTTCTTTCTTTCTTTCTTTCTTTCTTTCTTTCTTTCTTTCTTTCTTTCTTTCTTTCTTTCTTTCCCATATCTGTGAGACATGTAAGTTAATCAAAGCTGCTAGGGCTAATGGGTGGACTACCTTGTTCTCAAACTGTTGGTTTATATAATTTTGTTTGTTGAGCAGCCAATCAGTAATATAACAAAAGTGGGCTCAATAAGTAAAAGTTTGTATATCTGGGAGGCCCAAACCTCCTCTTTTATATTTCAGTTGTTATGTAGTCCGAGCTATTCTAGGTTTTTGTTCTGCCAACAAATCTCTAGAATAGATCCGGGTGTGAGTCTCTGTTGCGAATGGCCCTATCTTGAAGAGGTATAGCAATCAATCACAGGAGCACTGAAAATGGTGCTCCGAATCCCCTCCCTTCCCCACAGCCTGACCGTAACCCCCCCTTTCCCGCAGCCTAACCCTTAGTCTCTCTTTCCTGCAGCCTGACCCTAACCTCCCCCTTCCATGTCCCTAGTCCTCCCTTTCCTAGAGCCAAACCTGGTAGTCCTGTAAACTGAGCTTCCAAAAAAGAATGGATGAGTATGCCGATCGTGTACTTACCCAGAAAGAAATTTAGCTAGCACCACAGTGCCCACAGAGGTTTATCAATGCTGCTTTGCCTCTTGGCTGCCAACTTATACTGTTGTAGAGGTCCCAGCAGTCCCTATTGTAAGATTATTTGTCAGCAGTTTCAGCAGACAGGGAGGATAGGAGCCATTGTGTGGATAAACCTATGTGGTCAATCCTACTGCGTCCAGTGTGTGTGTATGTGTGTTTGGCTTTTGTGGGACTTTGTCAATACATTTAATAGGGTTTTCTGATTTTTGTGTGACTTTTTCCAGACACTTAACATGTTTTGCTACTTTTTAATACATTTAATATGGCTTTGCTATTTTTGTGTAAAAATTGTGTTGATATGGGTGTTTTTGTGTAAAGTCAGTGTCAAAGTGTGAGCTTGTTTCACCTTAGTGGGACTTTTCAATGCATTGTATATAGTGTCCGGCTTTATCCATACATTTAGTATGGTTTCTGAATTTTTCAGTGCATTTTATTTGATTCCTGTCTTTTGCATCATGTAAAATATGCTCTGCTCCTTAGCTACACACTTTAATTAAAGGGTTCTCAATTTATAGTAAACAGCAATATATCCCATATATATTACATCAACTATAGATTGAAAAAAGTTAATGGGATTATAACAGAATAAAGAACCTCAATAAGAGCAGTGGTAATATATAATTTGGGTGTGTTATGCAGAGCCAATTAAATACCAGAACAAGTGTTATATAAAGAGTTAGCATTAAATACAACATATACTAAGTAGTATATCTTAATACAATACATTTATAGTGATCACTATGCAATCCATAGAGCATCCTTGTGACCACCACTAAATGCAGAGAGAATCCTAATGACCACCACCAAATAAAGACAGCAACCTAGTGACCACCACCTATTACAGTGAATATCCTATTGATCACCACCAATTCAGAGTGCATTCTAGTGACCACCACCCACTACTTTCAACATCCAGGGCAACATCTTTGAAACAAAAAAGAGGGTCAGCTGGTAGCCTCCAAAGGTCAACGGCCTAATAGGAAAATTCCACATTAGTCCTATGGCCATTCCGCCCCTGATTACATGTAGGGTATATTAGGGTTATGAAGATGGCACATTATATATAGTATATTACGGACTGACGAGTTAGGGTATCCGCTCTGGGTGATAGTGGTGCAGCGATGTATTGAAAGCTGGATAAATTTATGTAAGACTTGCTCATGCTCAGTAGGCAGTACTTCAGTGGGTAAAGTATGATGACGCTAGACTAGGCTTGGCTTGACCTGGACTGGACTTGACAAACTTGACTAGACTGGACTTGACAAGGTCTGGATCTAGACTTGACAAGCTTGACTGGACTGGAATTGACCAGGACTGTATCTGGTCTTGACAAGCTTGACTAGACTGGACTTGACAAGGACTGGATCTAGACTCGACAAGCTTGACTGAACTGCACTGGACCAGGATCTGGACTTGACAAGCTTTAATGGACTGGACTTCACCAGGACAGGACCTGAACTTGAAAGCCTTGGCTGGATTGGACTTGACAGACTTGGCTGGACTGGACTTGACCAGGACAGGACCTGGACTTGACTGGACTTGATGAGTACAGGACCTGGACTTGACAGACTTGGCTGGATTGGACTTGACGAGTACAGGACCTGGACTTGAAAGACTTGACTGGACTGAACTTGACAGACTTGGCTTGACAGGCTTTTAAAGAGAATGCTACAGCGCTACTCAGGAAGCAATCAGACACCTTGAGAAAACAAGTTGTTCTGGCACAGGACTCCCTGTGCTGTATATTTAAAAAGAGCACCCATGACCAGGATTGGATAGCCTGGTCTTGTGATTTCTAGAGCTGGCGGCATCATGGCATCGACTATGCAGCGGAGAATGCTGGAGCTTTGCACCAGAGCTCGGCACCTGGGCTGCACCACCAGAGACCGGAGACATAGGACAGAAGGCTGGCACTATTGAGTGGCACCTCCTAAAGCAGGTGCGGCTGGAGAGTGTTGCCGACAGGCGGCCTCTCACACGGTAAGTCCCGTGTGATGTGAGAAAGTACATATGGGGTATAACAGAGGTATAACATATAATGCTCA
Source organism: Limnodynastes dumerilii (assembly GCA_011038615.1). Taxonomy (NCBI): domain Eukaryota; kingdom Metazoa; phylum Chordata; class Amphibia; order Anura; family Limnodynastidae; genus Limnodynastes; species Limnodynastes dumerilii. The sequence continues at coordinate 14,757 of WWET01008863.1, forward strand.
CTATAATTAATGTTGTGTACATTAGAGTTTGGGAATTACATAAAAAGTCTGGATGACAAAACGCATAGGGTTGGAGACCAGAAACTGGGAGACTGTAATTACACAGTTTCAAATATCGGCAGTGGATCCAGCCACATTCAATCCAATACACCTTTGGTTGGCAAACAGAATATCTAACAGGCGATGTTTGGTACCATATCACAGCATCCAAGGTACTTAGCCGCTTGTTAGTTTACTGCAGACCATTTTTGGCAGAGACTGTGACTGTAACCTGTCTGTCCTTAAAACTATCGTTCCCAAGTAGCAGTGTCTGGTACATCTAATCATCTAAAGGTACTTAGCCGCTATTGTCCAAACTGTATAATATGGTTTCTATGAGAGTCTGAGAACATCGTTATGTGTCTTGACATAACAGCTGTTTTGAGTGCAGATATCTGATTCAGCTTTGAACCGTTTCTATTTTGTTTATTATTCTTTTATTACTCTTGCAAGTCCCCCTTTAGGATCATACTATCTCTGATCCATTACAGTCACCTTCTGGCTGTTTTCTCTTTGAGAATGTTATAATATTTTTCACTTACCACATCAGGGTTCGCCTGGGGATCATCTTGTTTTAAATCCTGTTTGACTCAAGTGATTCTTCAACAACAAATTTCTAAATCTAAATTCCTGGCTACTCCTCCACAGTATTCCAGATTCCAAGATGTATTCAGCCAAAAACTCACCCATTCATTTCCGTAAGAGCCGCCGCCGGACCACCAGAGAGGTGAGTAACCCTCTCCGGGGAACTATTGGCTTTCCCTGTTAAGTCTTGGTGTGTAGTTTCTGAGGTTTACCTTGGTATCACCTGTTAGACTTCTGCTGTGACCAGTAGTGCTTCTCTGCACTTTGTTTGATTTTGCCAGCTGTCTGGTTATTTAGTGCAGCAGTTTGTGGTGTATGGTTTGTGTCAGTAGTTTATCCAGAGTCTTCTGGTAACTGTGCAAGCTTCCTGTCTACCATGCTAGCATTCTGTCCCGGTGTTGCTATTGGTTACTGACACTATTACCAGAGTATCATCATTGTTGTGCAGCATATATCTAGTCCTGTCTGGTATGGTGCATTTAGTAGTCAGTCTCTCAGTATTTGGCACTGTGTATCCAGTCTTAAAGGTGCATAGCATTCTAACCCTGTCATGTCTAAACCCAGTCTTGTTGTTAGTGCATAGCACTTATACCCACTCTTGTTTATACTCAGTCTTGTGTACCCAGTCAGTTGTCATTGCCTTATGTTCCCAGCATTGATTATTTTGACAGGTGTCTGGTGGCGCTAGCCTATTCACCTCTTGCTCTGTTTAATTTCCCCTTTGACTGTAACTCCATCTGCATCCACACTTGGGATCATCCACATAACCCACGTGGTCTGTGCTCATCTGGTACAGTCCTGCATAACATTATATCCCACCAGTGGTACCGAGTGATTCACCAACATGGATTCAGAGATTCTAAGCCAAGCACAAGTCCTTGCCAATCAGATCCACACTCTCACCAGACTTGTCCAGGACCTGTCTGCAAGGCAGCTCAATATGGAACGAGTTACAGCCACCCACAGACCAGCTGATGAACCCAAAATCAAGTTTCCGGACCGGTTCACTGGTGATCGCCAGGATTTCATCCCGTTCCAAGAGAGCTGTCGTCTGTACTTCCGGCTGAGACCCTCATGATCGGGATCAGAATCCCAGAGAGTAGGGATCGTCATATCTCTTCTCCAAGGATATGCTCAGAATTGGGCATTCAGCCTAGACCCAAATCATGCTGCCTTGGGATCATTAGAGACATTCTTTGACCTTCTTGGTCAGATTTATGATGATCCAGGCAGAGAACCAATTAAGAAACCTGCAGCAGGCAAAACAAACTGCAGAGGAATACTGCGCTGAATTTCGCCACTGGGTGGTCGATTCTTAATGGATTAACCCAGCCCTTTGCAGCCAATTCCGCCTTGGTCTCTCAGAGCAGGTAAAGGACTCTCTAGTGCAATACCCAATACCTGACTCACTGGATAGCCTAATGATCTTGGCAATCCGAATTGACCGTCGTCTCCGGGAGCGCAGGTTCGAGAAAGAAAGGTGTCCTCCTCCATCGTACCCTCATCACTGTGAGACTACTAACCGTCCTTATAGCCCTGTGGAGCCGATGCAACCGGGAGATTACAGATTAACCTCTCAAGAAAAACAATGCAGATGCACACTTGGCTTATGCCTGTACTGTGGGCAAAAGGGACACTTTGCGCAACAATGCTCAAACAAGCCAGGAGAACGGCCAGGCCTTTTTGGACATAGGGAGGTCCACCTAGGTCAATACCGTGTTACTAAAGCCAACTCCCTCCTTGTTCCAGTATCCTTCAAGTTCCATGACCAAGAATACCACTCCTCAGCTCTAGTGGACAGCGGAGCAGCTGGTAATTTCATGGACATTAACTACGCCCACTCCTTAATGATTCCTTCAAGTCCTCTCCACTCTCCAATCTGAGTCTTTGTTCTGGATGGCAGTCCAGTTTCAGGAGGGCTGATTCAAGCTTCTTCTCCTCTACTCCGAGTCACCGTTGGAGCCTTGCACCAGGAGAACATAACTTTTCTCTTGAATATCCTGCCCAGTCTCACCAATTATCCTAGGCCATCCCTGGCTTACCCTGCATAATCCTCAGATTGATTGGACAGCGGGAGAAATTTCCAGCTGGAGTCCATACTGCCAGAAAACCTGCCTGTCTCTGCCTTTATTCTCAACTTAAGTTTCTTTGCCCGGTCTTCCAGTTCAGTACCAAGATTTTGCCGATGTCTTCTCCCAAGTATCTGCAGACAAGCTTCCTCCTCATAGGCCCTATGATTGTGCCATTGATCTTCTTCCAAATTCCAAGCTGCCAAAAGGTAGATTATACTCCTTGTCCCTGCCAGAAACCAAAGCCATGGATGAGTACATTTGTGAGAACCTAGCCAAAGGATTCATCCGACCCTCCCAATCACCTGTTGGTGCCGGATTCTTTTTCGTCGCCAAAAAGGACGGATCCTTAAGACCCTGCATCGACTATCGAGCCCTAAATGACATCACTAATAAAAATTCATATCCGTTGCCTTCGATTTCAGAACTTTTCCACCAGCTTCGTGGGGCAAAAGTCTTCCCCAAGATTGATTTACGTGGTGCATACAATCTCATACGTATCCGAGAGGGTGACAAATGGAAAACTGCCTTTAACATCTTAACAGGACATTATGAGTATTTAGTAATACCATTTGGGTTGAGCAACACCCCAGCAGTGTTCCAAGACTTGATTAACAATGTATTGTGTGAGTTTCTGGGCCAGTTCATCGTAGTATATCTTGATGACATCTTAATTTATTCCAGAAATCTTGAGGAACACCAAGGACATGTTAAGCAGGTTCTACAGAAACTTAGGGAGAACAACCTATATGCAAAACTAAGCAAATGTGAATTTGAACTTCTTGAGATCACTTTCTTAGGGTACATCATTTCAAGTCAAGGCTTCGCCATGGATCCAGAGAAAAAGTTCATGCTATCCAAGAATGGGTGCAACCCACAAACTTAAAAGCAATTGAGAGATTCCAGGGATTCGCAAACTTTTACTGGGAGTTTATCAAGAGCTTCTCTCTTCTCATGGCTCCTATCACAGATCTTACCAGGAAAGGTAGTGATCCTTCCAACTGGCCACCTGCTACTATTGAAGTCTTTCAAAGATTAAAAGAGGCCTTCATTTCTGCTCTGGTCCTTTGTCATCCAGATCCAGAACTTCCATTTTCCATCGAGGTGGATGCCTCAGATGTCGGGGTTGGTGCGGTTCTATCCCAGGTTGACCCTGCTGATGGCAAGTCCCATCCATGTGCCTTTTTCTCTCGTAAATTCTCCACTGCAGAGGTCAATTACGACATAGGTAACTGTGAACTACTTGAAGTGAAGTGGGCTCTGGAAGCATGGCGGCATTGGTTAGAAGGTGCAAAACATCGCATCACCATCTTCACTGATCACAAAAACCTAGAATACATCCGGACAGCGAAGAGATTGAACTTTCGTCAGGCCAGATGGGCCCTCTTCTTTACCAGGTTCAATTTCTTAATCACATACCGGCCAGGATCCATGAACCAGCAAGCGGATGCTCTTTCTCGCAGTTTTCTAGATTCACATCCTCCAAAACCAGAACCAATTCCCATTGTTCATGATTCCATCATTCATGTTGGTCTGACCCAAGAACTCTCTGAGCTCCTCACCCAAAACCAACAGGGTCATCCATCCACTAAACCTCAAGGTCGCCTCTTTGTTCCTGCTCATCTCAGGTCAGCTACCTTGAAAGAATTTCATAATATCAAGACAGCAGGACATCCTGGGATCTCTAAAACTCTGAAGTCTTTGTCTAGAGTTGTGTGGTGGCCTTCGGGGGGAGGTGCATGTAGCTTACTACTAACGCACAGCACAGCAGCGTAGGTCTGGATCAGGCCCTATGTCCTTGTTTCGGCCACTCCTCTCTGGTCCAATAAAACCTTCCTGAAATGTATACTTCCTAGGGGCTCAACTTGTGTGGTGCAAGGTGGGGATTACAGAGATAGGACAATTGTATTCCACCTGGGATTTTGAAAAAATTTATTCAGTTAAGAGTGTTCTATACCAAATTACCAATTTTATAGATACATTCTATTGTGACATACCCTTGAGCTACAAATGAAAAAGGTGCTTGATGATTAGCCTATTTCCATAGTGAAATTGTTGAATGCGGTGGCAGATTGCAGAACAGTCTCCTTTCTTTACACAGGCATCAGGGATGAGACAATGGTCTAATATTCTTAAAATTAAAATGAGAAAATGATCTTGGACCCCTGTCTGAAGAGAAGTGGTCCCAGGTGTTATCCAGTCCCAGAGCTTCAACCTCTTCCATAAGATAGCTACAAATCTTCTTCTTTACATTTCATAGAGTCTATTACTCACCTCTTGGGCTCTTTAAGATAGGCCTACCCAACAACTCTAACTGCCCCAAATTTACAATGCCTGATACTGCATTCTGGCATTTGATTTGGGAATGTATGGAAGTCTACAAATTTTATGATGAGGTGTGGAATTGTGTGAGAATCACTACCCTGTACGCCCCCCCAATCTATTCTTCAATTTATAAATGTCATGATTCTACCTCCCTTGCCTGAGTGATTTTTTTACGCATTCCTGGATAGCTCCTGACCCTCCCTCATTTCATGAATAGGTTGCATTAATAAATAATACAATAAACTAAGAAAAACTCATGTACACTAAATGCAATACTATTTTTAAGTTTCATAAAATTTGGTTCCCATGGTATGATTCCTTATTCTCAATCTTAAGTGAGGACTCACAGGATCCAGAAATGTTTTTGTCTCTTTTCTTATTACCTATTATGAGCCCCCTACTAGTTACTTAGCCCTGACAAATATGTTTAGGTATACTTAAATTCTGATATAACTAGATGCCTTGATATCATACCATGTTGTCTTCTTCTTGTAAACTACTGTATACATTTGTTACTTAGGGGCTGATTAAGAGATGCACTTACACTTTTTAAGGTGCAAGTGTAGACCTGAGCAATACCAAGTTGAACTGCGAGGGGAGATCCTTTTTAAATTGTGAAAGCAAAATTAGAACTAAGAGGTGAAGTTTATTTGCTTAACTCTGCTTTATAGAGTAAACATAAAGCTATGTAGTATCTGAGTTCTATGTGCAAAAGTTAAGTATTTTCCCTAAATAAAAAAAAAAATGTGATCAGTGCTAATATTGTAATAAAAATTATTTAGGGCATCAGCTAAACAGTAAAAAATGGGCAATGCCAACACCCACAAACAAGATATCATACAACTAGAAAGAAATATAGCGCTAGTACCTCAAAATGAATGGTCAAACTGAATTTACAAAAATAGATGTCCATGATTGTGATCCTAAAATGTTGACTTTATTGAACAAATATACATTAGCTTAAAAAACAAGTACCATAAAATACAATACTACTATAGTACTATAAATGTTATTATATATTTATGTATCACTTCTTATCATTTGTTTTCATTTATGTATTATTTTACATTTATTGTCATGTTACATTTCTATATATATATTTTCATTATTATCTTTTATATATTTTTGTTCAATTTGATTTAATTTTTTTGTATTTTTATTTTTAATTTTATATGTTTTTTTATTAATGTTATTTTTATTATTATTTTATTTACAAGTTTGTGTCTTGAAAGTTGTTCAGAAAGGAGTGATTTGTTATACCAGTATGATGTAACACATTGTATTTGTTTTATTTTTTGACTATTTGCCAAATGAATTGCTTGGTGAGCTCCCTACTCCCCAGATAAATAAAATTTTCTTCTCTTTTCATTTATTTAATTAATTTGGATTTTTTATTAATAATTATCTTTCAGTATTTGAGAACTGGCTTACGTGACATTTTTAAAGTATATTATTACTTATAAGTCATTTTTAATGAATGTTCCTTGTTCATATCCTATAAATTTTTTGTTTAGTTTTTTTAAAACTTTTTTTAATTGGAGAAACAAATTGTCATTGAAAAGCAGACACATAGAATTCACATTTAACATTGTACATTTGAGACGTCAGGTAAATCTTAAGAGCTCTACATACTAAGCAACGCTATCGTAAAATACAAGTTGCATTAGTTGATAACAGTGTACCAGGCCGTTATGTTGATCTCCTCCCTCTCTTACTCAAGGGAAGACGAAAAACAGCGAACTTTCTGGACATGGCCGTCTTCACTCAGAGTATATTATTGTTGAGAGAAAATAAAATCCTTATATTGGATGGTCTAATCAAGTTCCAGTGTGATGGGGGGATCATTCAAGAAAATACCAATTACTATTTCTAAAACAAGCATGGATTTGCGTTTTAACATTTAGAGGTTGAAGCTTAATAAAGGCTTGTTACGTTTAAAAAAAAATTACTGTGTGGATTTCTTTACTCAGGGAGGATTCTTCGAAGCCATTCTAAATGCAAAAAAAAGAGCTTGCTTTTAAACAATGTCATTGATGGTGGTTCCTCCTTTACCCACATATGTAAGATGCTATTTCTAGCCACCACTAACATCATTAACCATAGTTTCCTTTGAACCCTTGATATGCATGAGAGATTCGTAGACATCCCCAGTATCGCCTGTTCAGCTGTCAAAGGTACTTGCAATGATAGATTTTCTTGAGAGAATAGTATAACTTGATTGCAAAATCTCTTAATATAAGGATATGTCCACAAAAAATGTATCAGAGATGCTTCTCTCATATGACATTTTGAGCAAGTGTTTGTGTCTGAAAGTCCCAATAGGAAATGTCTGTGAGCGGTTAGGTAGCCCCTGTGAAATATATTGTAAAACATTTCCCTGCAAGAGCTTGCAGAAATAGTGTAGATAGTGTGTGCAAATGCCTTCATAATTATGTTTAGGGTGTGGAAAAGTCTCCAGCCAAGCTAACAATCCAGTTTGCACCTTTGTATGGTCTATATGCTGATATAGGTTTCTATAATGATTGATAATTGCTTTTTTCCTTTAAAGGGGTTGTAATAAGAGCAGATCTAAGGGATTTGAGATGTCTGTTGGGCTTAAAAGCCTAAACACTGAGCTAACATAATGCGGAGCCTTCTGTAAAGCTAATACATGACTTGGTGGAAAATCAAATTTATCAATTAGCCCAGCAATCGGGGTCCTTTTGTCTGTATGTCAACCAATGGGCGAATATAGTAGATTCCTGTCTCAAACTAGGATCTAAAAGGGAATGAGGTCAGGCACTGCTGGAACTCTGGATTAGCCAAGGGAGGAAGAGTGAGTGCTGACTGTTAAGATTACACTTGTGGCGTATATTATGCCACACCTTCCAAGTGGATAGCAACAATGGGTTTGAGAGGGTTTCCTCTAAAAGTTCCTGCGTGCGTGCGTGCGTGCGTGTGTGTGAAGAAAATAAATCAGAGACTAGCCTTAGAGGATTGTTTAATAATGGTATTGGCATATGTTTCCTTTTGATGTAGCCAGTCTCTCACAAACCTCAGGATCCCAGCATGGCCATAAAGCTTTAAGTCTAGAAAGTTGATAGCCCCATCAGAAACCAGCTGCTAAAGTTTGAATAGACTAATTCTTGGGCACCTCCCATGTCATATAAAGTTCTGAAATGCCTTATTGATATGTTTTTCATCAGCAACTGACAATACAATAGGCAACATCTGGACAGGATATAACAACTTAGGAAAGGTGACCATTTTGATCAGGTTGGTTCTACCCAGGTATGAGAGCATCAAAGGTTTCCAAGAAGCTAGTTCCTACAGAGAGGCCCGTAATATGTGTGTGTAATATGTGTCTCATGTTCTGTATATTCTTGGGTAGAAGGATACCCAGATATCTAAAGGACGTATGGGCCCACGACAGCTTCAGGTTCTTTCCCCAGACTTTACCAAATTCTATGATCTTATCCATAATTGGTTGCAAGGCGTGTTGGGTATTTGAGACATATAAAAGCAGGTTGTCCGCAAAGGCAGAGACTTTAACCTCATTGGGCCGGATCCAGAACTACGTCCGTCTTCCATAGACGGACGTAATTCAATAAACAGTAGCTACTGCGCATGCGTAGTAGCTATTGTACGTAATCTGCATATCCTTTCGATACGTAGATTGCATATATGCAGTCTAAAAGACCGCAAGTACGCAATCTACGTATCGAAACGATACACAGATTACGTACAATAGCTCTACACATGCGCAGTAGCTACTGTTTATTGAATTACATCAGTCTATGGAAGACAGGCGTAGTTCTGGATCTACCCCATTGTTTCCAGTCTTAGTGCCAGTGAAACCCGGCCAGGACTGCAGAATACGAAGGAGGGGGTTTTAGGCCATATTAAAAAGCAACGGAGACAAAGGGCAACCCTGTCTAGTGCCAGTAGTCCAAGGGGGAACTTTGCATGCCGTTTATAAGAAAAATTGTGGAAGGAACCATGTAAATATATCTAATGTACTATGAAAATATCTGTCCAAACACTCTGATCTTAACGATTCTCTGCAGGTGGGTCCAGGAGACTTTGTCAAATGCTTTTCTGCATCTAGCCTCAAAAAGCATGTCTGGAGACGCATTATATTTCCCTGATGCTGCCACAATAGTCGTGATTGCCGTATGGACCGCCTTGACAGAGAATTGGTTATGAGTGGCAAGTAGTTGGGGTAGAATTGATTGTAATCTGTTAATCATAACTTTTACTAAGAGTATAGAAGGCCAGGTTAAAGTCCTGGTTAAGCAATCTACGTTGCAACAAGTAACGTAGATTACGTTACAAAATTACTGCGCATGCGCAGTAGAACATATCGGTAAACTCCGGCCGCATATGGAATGCGGCCGGAGCTCTGAATACAGCCCAATATGACTGTACTGCTTCAGGGTTTTTATTAGGTTTTAGAATAAAGATCGTATGAGTGGAATTAAAAGAGGGATATAGAGGTGAGTCCTTATGTATCTTTTGGAAGAGGGAAGTCAAATTACGTAGGATATTGTCCTCTGACAGCTTGTAATATTCCCCACTAAATCCATCTGGGCCTGGTGATTTGTGATTTGGAAGGGACGATATCACTGCCTTAATCTCCGTTTCAGTTATATCCTTTTTAAGTAATTCCCGGTGTTCAGGAGTCAGTCTGGGGAGCCTAGCTTCCTCTAAGATTTTGTGATGTAGAACCGGAATGTCTATGGAAGCGGAGTATATACTTTTATAGTACGAGTGAAATTGATGACTTATATCCGTTGTGAAAAAAGTCTCCTAGCTAAAGCCCGATCCTTAATCACTAAAATATGTTGGCGTTTCTTCTGAGATTTTTTCATGGTTGCTAAGAGCTTTCCTGCTTTATTCCCCCATCCATAATATAAATCAACCTTAAGTTGGGCGTTTACCAGGAGGAAGCTTTCTAAGAGCTGCCTCTCCACATTATAAAGTTCTGAATGTTCTTCAGAGGGATCAGAGATGTATAGGTCGTATACCTGGTGCAAACAACTTTCGGCTGTCCCTATTTTGCAATGAGAAACATTACAGGGGGACTCGCAATGCTCAAGCAGTTTCAGGTCAGGTGTAGACTGTACAACCAAAAGGGATGCTGGTACCAATGAGTGACCATACTTTTTTGCTACCACAAACAGAAATACTATATCAAAAATTGTAGAATACAACCGTGCCAGTGAGGGAGGCAATCCCACCGAAGACTGTAATTCCTGGGCTACGTAATATAGCATGTGATAGTTAGACTTAAATATCCATATGTGACTATAGGAAATTATTATACAATGAGTAATGTCCCAAGGCTCAGCTCCTCTGCTAAGGTTCAAGTGCCAATATAGAGTATGGTAGCTGTCTGGTGACTGTGAATATAGCAAGAGTGATGGGTGCCCCCTGATCATGGATGATGGGCAAGAGGTGTTGATATGATGAATTTGAGGCCAGAAAGCAGCATCCTCAGTGTTTTGTAATGGCTCAGGTATCCATATATCCTACTCATATGAATTTGGATGATCATGTACAAGGGGTAAATTTATAGAAAACAGCAGGAGCCTAGGTCTACATGCAAAGTATAGTAGTAACAGATACAGCTAGGCTTGCAGCTACTCACAGAACCCAGGCAATCAGGTCATCAGGACAACAGTTTAATGCAGCTGTCAGTAGGCATGGGCAGCAGAGTAGGACTGTGTATCCCTCACAGCTCAGCACTGTGGATTCAGGGCACAAGAGTTAGATACAATGCATTGAGTGTCCTTCTGGAAAACTACTTTCCTCCCTCACTTCTCTGTGCTGTTCCAGCAGTCCTAGTAGTCTGACCTGTTGAGCGGCAGTAATGGGTGCTGATTCAGGACTGGCTTAGTGGTGTCCTAACGGGGGAGCTGGCTCCATGCTCTACGACTCTGCATTGCCCTCTCAGCAAAAGGTGAAATGGCTCCAGATGGGGCTACTGTAAAGCTGTGATGTAGATGTCGGCACACAACACAAGGGGACGACGGAGGCTGCGCCTACAGTAGTCAGGCTGCCTTCCGGGGTAATAGTACCCAGGGAGCCGTAAAAATCTGTTTCACTTGCCTGCACTTATCCTAATATCAATCTATGGTATAAGCTCTAAACAACCCCGGATGGCTTCAGATGGCGGTTGAAGAAGGAGGAGCTCAATAAAATGTGACTATTACAGGTGGTCTGCCCACTGGAAGTATCCTATTAATTACTAATGTACAAATAGGTTTTGAGTGACTTTCATTTAAGGCTAGCACATCTGTGTTTGGATAACTACTCTGATGAAGTTGCTGTGGCAATGAAACGCGTAAGGACCCAACCCTTAATTACTTGCTTGGTGGGAAGTTACATACTTTTACACTAATTCATTGGCAGAGCTCAAGCACACTTGAGTTGTCAGCGGAGTGGAAGCAGCCAGACATGATTTATGCAATCTTAGCACCATACCACATTTATTGGACTTTGAACGCTCTCAGAGAACACTGGATCGTCATTAAATTCCCTCCTTGGTGGTAAAGTTTTCCTCAGACGAAGCGTTCTATTGGTGCTGGCTAGACCGGGGAATTTACCTTGAGTAATTCCCTTAAACTTCGGCTTGATCACTATTTGCTTTACCAACAGCTGAAATCACGTTCCCATGCCTGCTCTGTCATATTCAATATCCCTTTATTGGGGAGTGTATTTTAAACAACTAACAACCTATATCTTACAACAATTTGATTTCTGTTCATCCATATCGTCTCGTCTATCAGCTTTCTACAATCTGTAGCTTTTCAGCACCTTGGATCCTAATTCATTCACCATTGTTATATACACTGCTCAAAAAAATAAAGGGAACACTAAAATAACACATCCTAGATCTGAATGAATGAAATATACTTATTAAATACTTTGTTCTTTTCATAGTTGAATGTGCTGACATCAAAATTACACAAAAATTATCAATGGAAATCAAATTTATCAACCCATGGAGGTCTGGATTCGGAGTCTCCCTCAAAGTTTAAGTGGAAAAACACACTACAGGCTGATCCAACTTTGA
>WWET01008864.1:0-18753 GCA_011038615.1 Limnodynastes dumerilii
TAAGGTGACAGTTTCACTTGTATCCATGCTACACCATGTGACCAGTGTAGTGTGATAGTATTTCAAGAGGAAAATATGTGAAATGTCCTCCGTGAGGGCTGTGTATGGATATTGTCCTGTTAGTTACTATATATAATAGTGTTGTCTAGTTTTTTTATACAAATTACTACAATAGTCGAATTGATTGTTATGGAAAACTCTCCTTTATTGTTGCTACATTGTATCTAATGATGATTTGTATGTTGTTGGTGAAGGTGAGCACTGTCTGGGACTGAAACACATTCATCTCCTGACCAATCGGGAACACGGACAACGCTCTGCGTATCAGCATTGGAGACTTCTCTGGTAAAGAAGCCTATGCAGAGTATAGCCCCTTCAGTGTTCTCAGCAGGAGAATACTCAGGTACAGCAGGTAAGTGACCAGTGTATAACTATGCTTGCTGGGTGATAAAATGTTACAATATGGGTAAAAGGATAGAGAGAATACAACATGTCCCCCAGCAATAAAGCAAAGCAAAAAAGAAAAACAAACTAATGTTATATTTTTATATTGTATTATATTCCTTATTGCAGGAGGCTTTTTTGAAATACAGAACTTGATGACACCAGCCAAAACGGCAGTTTTCAGCACAGAGGAAAAGCCAAATGACAGCTGTCATCCCATATGTCAGGTTGAGGGCATCATGTATTCCCGTTGCAGTTTCATGCAGTGGTCTGGTGTTGGTTTAATGCCTGTGAATCAGAATAGAGACTGGCACAGTTCGAGAGTATATGTACTGGGCATCCTCTGTATTTTTTCTAACAGAGGCCACACAAGTTCCTCAAATAAAGCAAAAGATTTCTGGGACATTGTGCAAATGATTGTATTTCATTACTTCTGTAAAATTGTTTGTCCTTTTTGTAAACTTTAGTTTTTTAATCTTTTAATGTCTGTTATTTCATATGACGACATTAAGCTCTCTAATATTCTTGTCAATGTTTTAGTATTTTTTTATAAACGTGTTCAATTGTAGTGTTTGATTTCTTCAATTAATAATAAAACATTTGGGTGACGTAGCATTTTAGTTTTATTTTATTGAATATTCATTCAGCTCCAAAAAATCTATATTTGGATATTTCAACATAAATAAGTCTAACAAATATAACAAAGAAGAATTTAGGATTTTAGTTGTAGAGCTGTATAACTGTTGCTACTAAATTACTCTTCTGATAACTGTTCTTATAACTTCTTAGGAAGGGATTCTATGTCTTTCAGATAAATAAAATGTTAATTCATATTACAGTTTATTACAGATTACATGGTTCTTTCAGATACCCATCAAACAGCACATATATTTAAACAGGAAAATTCTGGGTATAAAAAAAAGTTATCCAAACAAAAGACAATGCTTAGAATCCATAATGCTGTATCAGTATATATGGTATAATGTTTAGTAAACATCTTAGTACATAAATTACTTAGCTGCATGCTAAATACAAGTCCAAATTATTGTCACTGCAACAAGTGAGAAAGCATAGACTGAGAATCAAACAAAAACTAATACATGGCAATTTGTTCTTTTATGACGGCCAAATTATAAATCTGATCAACCACATAAATGTTCATCTGATTTGTAATATTTAGATTAAAATGTTTTTAAGCCTCCATCACTTTTTGCGATTTTAAATTTTAATAGTACTGATTTTTATATTAAGTAAAATAAATGTAAACATTAAATATTGCATTAGTTTACTTATATGACCATCATTTTGTTTCTAGGTGTATAAAGATGGATAACGTGTAGACAGCTGTGTGTTCTTCCTGATGTTACATTACCTTTATATGACATTGCACATAAGGAATTACTACTATGCTCTTTTTACTTTGTGTATCCTATTTATACAGGGACATTGTGATGGACAGCAGTAAAAATAGGACGATTTTCTTTGATTATTTTTTATTGTTTTAATTAAATAAAGAAGAGCTATAAAAATATATATCATAATAGAAGTGCTGATCTGGCATAAACTCCTATAAGTAAATAAATACATGACTGCTTGCATATATGGAAGAGAAACAAGGAATCTGCCAGTAGGATTTACTAAAAAAAAACCCCAGAGGGAGCAGACTATGCTTTTCTAGCTAGACAATCATGAACCTTCTATGAGAATCTGGTGATAGTAACACTGTTTACAGTAAGATAAATGAGAATCTGGTGATAGTAGCACTGTTTACAGTAAGATAAATGAAAACATTAAAACGAGATTACTTATATGACCTTTTTTTTCTAGGTATATAAAAATGGATAACGTGTATACAGCTGTGTGCTCTTGCTGACCTTATATTACCTTTATATGACATTGCAGGCAAGAAATTAAATTCTTTCTACTTTTTGTATCTTATTTATACAGGGACATTGTGATGAACAGTAGTAAATATAGGTCACACTTTTCTTTAATTTATGTATTGTTTCAATGAAATATGTTTACCAAGGCTTATGTAAAAAATATTTTTCACCTACAGGCTAAAGGAATTGAGAAAGCGCAAGGTAATATTTATGTTTATCTATGAATCTATAAGTTACGGTAAATGTTAACTTCAAAGAGCACTAATATAATACTGCAGAAATATTAATATGTATAAACATTTGCAAATATATAACATAATGTGCTGGTCTGTCAAACCCCTATTTAAGTAAATAAATAACCTTATTACAAGGAATCTACCAGTGGGATATATTCCATAACACCAGAGGGAGCAATCATTCAACCTCTATGAGAATCTAGATTGTGATATACAGGTATATTGTTATAATAAATCATGGGTCATCAAACTGGTCTCTACCACCCTTTAGTGGGTGATTCCAGCTTTCATGGTTGGAGGTGGGGGTTTGGCTGTCAATGGAAGCACTGAACTCTTGGTGCTAGCCAGAAGCAGACACTTCTTTATTGTCACTGGTGTAGTGCAGAGCCGAGCGCCCCCTGTCGTGCACAGTGAACAGCGCTAGGCAGGTCAGCTCAAGCGGGGCATGGCCAAGGAGAGAGAGACACTAAGGGCTGACCATCTCCCTGCATCTCCCAGTTTATAACTAGCAATTCAGTGGGAAGAGGACAGAGAGGGTGGTGATGTCAATAACTCTGCATCTGATAGGAGCTTGTTAACATGTTACTTTCTCAATAGATGAGGCATAGGTTGGCAGCCTAGCAAAAGACCTCTAGAGGTAGAGGCTCAAGGTGGGAGAAGGACCCATAGACAAGCAGGTGAAGTTGATATAAACCCTCAAGGGATATTCAACCTGTAAACAATTATATGCTGACCAAATATCACTATTGCAAAAAGGTCTAAGCTATGCTCCTAATGTAGAACCTAACGAATTCAACCAGTTTGTTAAGCTCAATAGGTTTATTAGGACACTTTACCGCAAACATTTCTTCTCTCTTAAAGAAGATAAACGTTCTTCCATATCTACAGCCATTGATGCTTCCCAAATTTTTTATAGAGATGACTGACCGTCTGGGTATCCTCGAAGACCTGTCTTCTGAGGGCGGTTTCACCCCAGTTGATCTGATTATTGATAATGAATGCAGAAGGATTTTTAAAAATACCTCACAAAAACCAGGTGCAATTGAGTTCTTCTAAAAAAAATATAATCTATAAAAGTGTTTTTGGCAAATTTAAGAAATTGTGCAAAAAATTCCCCCTCCAATTCAATAGGAAAGGGTAATCTTAGTAGGGGGAACAGCTTGCCCTTAAGCAACTTAAGATACTGACATTATAATCAGGCAAGCTGATGGTAGTTTTAGACAAATCCTACTATGTGGGTGAAGCGCTGAAACAACTTAATGATGCCCATTTTTATCAAGCCCTCCCCCTAAAGACCTGACAACTGATTACCAGACTGATCTTAAGGTGCTTCTCCTTAAAGCTTTGGATGATGGCCTTATTAGTAAGGATGAATTCAACTTTCTTTTTGTTCCATACCTGGTTGTTCTGGTGTTTACCATCTACCAAAGCTGCACAAATCACTAGTTGCACCCCCCGGAAGACCCATTGTCTCCAGGGTGGATTCTCTTGTAATTTGTCAGCTTTTATTGATTTTTGTTTTTTCTCCAAAAATACATTGTTTCATTAAAGTCTTATCTACGGGACTCAATGCACCTGCTTCATAAACTTACAAAACTTGAAATGGGAGTCTTATTATATTTTTGCCACCCTTGGCGTCAAAGCCTTGTATACCCACATTCCTCATCAGGATGGGGTTGAGGCTGTGGGCGATTTTTTGAGGGAAGAGTGGAGTCACTCCTGAATTTTCTAGATTTTTGGTACAGGCCATTTTGTTTATTCTCCAACATAATTATTTTTAATTTGAATCTCGTGTGTACCTTCAGGTGCTTGGCACCACCATGGGCACCAGATTTGCTCCAAGCTTTGCCAACCTATATATGGGCAAATTTGAACATAAATACATCTGGGATCGGCCATTCGGAGCAAGTCTGGTACTCTACAGGAGATACATAAAGGATTTGTTTTTTATTTGGGATACTCGTTATTTTTCTGTTACCGAGATTATCTCAACTCTAATCTAAGAACTTCATTAAACCTGTGAACAATTTTTTCCATTTCCACAGTGAGCACTGCCGTCCCTGGGTACAGCATATTCCCAAGGGACAGTTGTGCCGCCTCAAGCGCAATTGTTCTTCTGAGGTGACTTTCCTTTCTCGATCTCAGGATCTTCTGAAGCGCTTTATATCTAGAGGATACCCAGATGACCTATTACAACAATCCCTGGCGAAGGTTGCAACAATGGAAAGATCTCATTTTCTTTCTCCTAGGTATCGCTTTATCTATAAAGGATCCTCTAAGCTTATTACTAATAACTGTATAAATAATAGGGATAATTCTATTGTTTTTATATCCAAGTTTAACAGTAAATCTCATATCATTAACATAAGTACTTTTTTTTCTCAAAAATGACAAACCTAAAATCATCTTTAAAAAGAATCAAAATATTAAAAACTTACTTGCCCCAAGTGAATATAAAGCTGCCGTGATAAATCAGCCTGACCAACTAAGTAACTGGTTAACCCATAGACCTATGGGCTGCTTCAGATGCGGCAGAACGAGGTGTCTTACTTGATTATATATTGCACCAATCTTTTACTTCTTCTGTCACTTAGCAGTTTACTATTAAACATTTTGCTAATTGTGAGTCCAACTATGTTTTCTATTTCCTTCAGTGCCTGTGTCTCCTGCAATATGTGGGACGTACCACACGGATAGCGAAGGAGAGGATTAGAGAACATAGGAGATAAATAATTAATAGATTCCCCTCACATAGTGTTTCTAAACACTTTGATCTGGTACATGATGGGAATCCTGTTGGATTGAAAGTTTGTTATTGATGTTATTACACCCACTAGCAGAGGGGGTAATAAGTTCCGTATGCTCTTTAGAGCTGAAATTAAATGGATCTTACAACTACAGACACTAATGCCCGAGGGGCTTAATTAAACACTTGAATTTACTACCCTTGGCTTTTGATTTCAGTAGTAAGAGTATATACATTCCATCAAACACCTTTTTGACAGGTACCACGCCCCTTTTATGTCCTTTAATTTCATGCCACTTTTTCACACCCTTTTTGATATCCCTCTATTCCACACTATTTCTTACTGATATACATTTGATGTCAATTGCTATGTTTTAAAGGAGAAGCTGAATAAAAGCCTGAAATGGCTAATCATTGGGGTCATGGATACTTATCCAATTTCTAAGTGCATAGATGTTAGCCAGACAAGGTTTTGTCTATATTAGGCTAATGGGTCCTTAGCCAATTTCTAAGGGACAGATGTCATTTCTGTTAGCCGGACACGTTGTTGTTTATATTGGGGAGGGTGATATGTCTCGATGGTCATAAGTCTTCGCAGCAGATGTTATGCATATAATAGAGGTGTGGGGATGTCTAATCAAAGACCTTTGTTGTACTGTGAGTAATTAAACAGAGATCTCATGATAAGAAAAAAAAAACAAAAAAAAACAAAGACATAAAGAAACCATTTGTTTTAGCTATGTTTAATAGTCAGAATGTTAATATATTTAAAGCGTCCAATATCTAATTCAATATATGATATGTATGTGGATAAATATTTGATCACACAATTTCTAAATAAATATTTCACCACACAATTTCTAATTCAATATATATGTGTGTATGTATATAAATATTTGACCACAGTGTAATGGCAAGCAACAAAAACATTAAAGGATGTTTAGTTCATAATAGCACTATATTTTGTATATTATTTAATGTATTATGTTTGTTTTAATAACCAGAATCTTTATATATTTAAAGTGTTCAAACAGTTTGTATCAATTATCTCACACAGAGGCAATGACTGACAATGAAGAAAGTGTTAAAAATTGCATTGCTGTGCCATGTGTTGATAACTGTGAAAGGTGAAGAATTCTGTTTATGGCTAATCACAGATCTTATTGATTAGATTTTTATTAGTAGTGTGTATAAATGATAGATTAACTAGGACCAGATGTGTATAAATGATACTTTAGCAATAAAAAAAAATGGGTGTAGTAGGGGCGGTTTAGGGGAGTGTGTAGAAGGGGCGGTTTAGGGGGCGTTTATGGATTGCTCTGTTGGTGTTGGTGTATAAATATGAGCCTCCTACATACAACTTTTATACCTGCAGTCTGCTTGTAATCCAATAGACTGAAGACCATTCACTACAAGACACCAATAATGGTAAGTTATTATTATGATTATTATCACTATTATTATTGATTGACTTATTTTATTTTCCTTATTTTATTAATTATTCTCAAAGGGTTGAGATAGCTCTGAGTGCACTTTATAAATTTCGTTTTTCTTTGTTTGGACTATATGTACTTGAAATTTTAGTGGCACCCAAGGTTAATATAAATAATAAAGCCATAACCTAATAAAATATTCTATTACCTTGTGCTTCACAACCTTCAGTCTGTGCAGGTACCCTTTTTGATTGACAAATATTTCTTTATTATGCCCTTATAATTTATTTTAATAATGTAAAACATTTGTTAATTGTGGGTTGCAATCTGAAAACAGCCAGGATCAGACGCTCGCTGCAAATTTGGATGTTAATGAGACCACTCAACAACTGTAAGAAATCTTGCGTAATAATACTGATGAGGCTGAGACAGTATAACATGGATCGACTGAGCATATTAAACAGCTAGATAGCTTATGACGTATGTAGCGTAGATTTATAAAGCTAAAAGTTGTTGGGTTTTTTTTGTTTTGTTTTTTTACACAGCACAAATGACAGATAAATGCGAAAACACAGCCAACAATAAATCAACAAGCAGCGCTAGGAGAATGGCGAGCACAGCTCTAGGTATAGTACCGGTTACATTTTATGCCGATTATCAAACGCACAGCGGTGATTATTTATACTGACATTATTATTGTCTGCTTACAGAAAATCGTATGAGCAACGTGTCGGTATTAAACGAAGATTGCATCACGACAAATGATACTGGGCGTGTAACGGCTAAGTCTATGAAACCACCTCGTCGTGCCAAACTACAATACAGGCAACCCGATACAAGTGTCAGAACAACTGGAGATGTTCATGAAGTGGAATCACAAGCAAATAATACGAATCCAGCCATACAGTTGCAAAATTGTCACGAGGGGGCCTGGTGCGAACTAACAGGATTTGGGACCCATTAAGCGCAGCACGAGTAAGCTACCATGTATAAGACCAAAACACTAACCAGGTACGAACAAAGGTATCGGGCAACATTCCAAAAAAAGTGTGTCTTTTGCAAAAGCGCTTGAACCAACAATGCCTTTACAGATCACGAATGTCCGTAAACACCGTGTTAGTGTTAAAAATACAGAAACCCCCATTGACTCTAACACCCTTACACCAACTAGTCGGTCACAAGTTGTACAATTTGGGTTAGGCCGAAACACAAAATATTGCTAAAAGCCGATGCCTTAAAAGAAGGCTCAGTTATTCTGAAAATGACACGGTAATACAGAACACACAGAATAAAAAACAGATACATTAACACCACACAATGATGCAGACACGTTACAAGCAATCGATGATGCCTGTAATCATATAGCGCGAAATAGATATTCAAATAAAACAAGTCACCACGGTACATCTGACAATGCGCTGGTTTCAATCCTAGGGGATGTTGATGGTTCTTTTATAAACACAACTGACAATGTGACAGTTACAAACATAGGTGGCGCGGCTGTACCCTTTGTAAATATGACTGACAATGTGACTGTTTCAAACATAGGTGGCGCTGATGTACCCTTTGTAAATGTACAGGACGAGGCATTCAGTCTATATTCTGTTGTTGGCCGTATCCAGGAAGATATACAACGCTACTCAAATGTAGTAATGCGACATGCTTCCACCAGCATGTCCATAACAAACACGACCGATATCAGCGCTAAGATGCGTAAATATTAAAATTTTATTCGGGCGTATGTGACTGAAGCGCGGCAGATAGTGGAAAGTGTGACAAGAACGATTCAGCACGCCACAAACTTCACTGAGATACATAATACCCAGGTAACTTTATGACTGGGTATGACGGGTCGTGGGTTGAGCACGCGCGCTGAGAAAGGAAGAGGGCCGCGGGGTATCGCAGTTAGACGGTTAATCGCACATACTTGGAGACGACGGGCGTGACATTATCACAACTAACAGATTAAAAGTGAAACAGGCTATTAATATGTTATGCCGTTTAAAAAGACACGCATATATTACACACATCTGGTTATACAGCACAGCGGTCAAATGAAGATACATGCAACACCACACACCAATCACCTGTACAAAGCCAGGACCAGGTGTAAAGCGCAGCATCCGGTGATACTGTAAGAGATGAATCTGTACATGTTGATGAACCCATAAACAGAGCAGAGTCACCAGAGAATGACATACAGCAGCCACCTGTTTATTTAGAACTCATTAATCAGAGCATCTGACCACCACCACCATTTTCGTTTTGTGAACCTTGTGTATCACATCGTTCGCGGACGCTGTTCAGGCAGTTCATGACAGCGTGCAAAGCATGCTTGATAGCTTCCTGCCTGGTGTGAACCCGAATGATGGTGTACAATTAAGGTTGGAGGGCAATGGGTTACACAGAGCAATATACTCACAGCGTAAGCCGGGTGATTTGTTAGACGCAGCTCTTTTTTTAAATCATGTTGCAGAGTAACGCTGAATTACTTGTTAATGGCGGATTAAAATTTGGTATAACTAATTAGGAACCGGTCCGGTGGGGCGTTGACAGGTAGACGATTCAGGGGTATTCCTTACAGTCTCATCATTGAGAAACGTTGGCGCTACCTATATGACTTGAATAACGTAGGTAACATGCTATGTAGGGCTGGTAGCATCTGTGCATTACTAGATGAAAGTGACAATACCGATTATGAGATTCTAGTTAAGGCGCAGGAGCTTCATTAGGCTCTGGGAATACCTACAGACAAACCTGTTAGTTTTACCGACATACCCGCTTTCGAAAACCATCTGCGAGTAACCATAAAAATAATGTATTATGAGCAAGGCGATTGGCGTTATTTCTGCACAGGAGGTCCTTATAAAGATAACATTCTGTTCCTGTTATGGCATGATGATCATTATTACGGCATATTGGATATAAAAGCGTTTGTAGGTGCCACTTACTTTTGCAAACATTGTCATACAGCGTATCACCATAAGAACAATCACGGCTGTGTTAATTTTTGTAAAACATGTCTGAGGGAGACATGTGTTGATGCTGTCATTTGTACTTTACGTTGCCCCAATTGTAAAGCTTTTTGCAGATCACAGATGTGTTTACAGGAGCATCAGAGGTTAGCTTTGGATGGGTCGATTAAATGTCATACTAATAGATATTGTGACGTTTGTGGAAAATATGCAGAACTAAGTCATAAATGCAAAGGTATGAAATGCCCTGTTTGTAAGGAGGATGTTGAAGGATTTGATGGACACTTGTGCTACATGTCTGGCATTGGTTCTGACCCTCTCAGTAATCGTTATATATTTTATGATTTTGAGTGTATGCAGGAGACAGGGGTGCATATTCCAAATTATTGTTACGCGATGCACTTAGAGGGTGATGAATTTTGGGAGTTTCAGGGCGTTGATTGCATTGCAGAATTTGTGAAAAAATTCATTGACTCTAAATTTCATGATTATACATTCATAGCCCATAATGCGGGGCGTTATGATGTATATTTTGTGATGAAAGAACTGATCAAGGAAAGAGTTAAGATAGATGTGATGGCTCAAGGGGGTAAATTGCTCTGTGTTACTGTATTGGGCCTCGGTATAAGGTTTATCGATTCCTTAAATTTTTTACCCATGCGTCTCAGCCGATTGCCGCAGTCTATGGGGTTTGAAGGATCTAAAGGTCATTTCCCACATTTTTTCAATACGGCGTCTAATCAGAGTTACATAGGTCCAATGCCCGCAATAGATTATTATGGTGTTGAGTATATGATGCCCGAGGACAAAGTGGAGTTCATGGTGTGGTATGAGAAAAATAAACACCGTGAGTTCCACTTTCAGGATGAATTGAGACGTTACTGTATAGCAGATGTGGAAATCTTAAAAAATGCGTGTATTTGTTTTAGAGATGCCGTAATAGCCATGACAAAACGTTTTATCACCATAGAGAGGAAAAGAAAAGTTGTTACGCTTGAGAGACAGGTAGACCCCTTTACACTCACTACTCTGGCTTCTGTGTGCATGGCATTGTACAGATTCAGTTTCTTACAGAGTGACACGATAGCCCTTGTTCCTAGTGATAACTATCACAAAACACAGAAACGCTATTCCACACCCGCCATACAATGGCTGATGTAAATTTCACATAGGGAGAACATAAACATACAACACACTTTACAAGGCGGGGAAAAGCGGGTTGGCAACTACTATCTGGATGGCTATGCCTTGATTAATAACACCCGCACAGCTTTTGAATTCCAAGGTTGCCCCGCTTGTTATAATGACATTGATGAAAACGCTGTGACTAAAACATACGGGCAATTGCGTCACAAGACTATGATAAAAATGAACTTTTTAAAATGGTGCAGATTTTCTGTTCGGGTTATGTGGGAATGTGAATGGAGAAGGATGTTGGAAAAAGACAATGATTTATGTCATCCGGTATCTTTAAGCACGTAGCTTACAACCCTGCAAAAAGACAAATTTCAAAGTTATTTTTAAATTCTTTGTGGGGCAAGTTCGGTCAGCGTAGTAATATGCCCAATACTTGTGACCAATCCTGACAAGCTTTTTTAACGGATTTAGGCACCTGACCCAAAACAGGTTTTTCAGATTAAACACGCGGCTGCCCGCCGGTACGCTGTAAATTTTCATACCAACACGGTCGATAGCGTATTTTGCGTTGCCATTTAGCAATGCTTGAGCGTGCCTGATTCTTACAGCCAGTGACACTTGCACTCGCTTAGCGAACAACGATGCTGCAACAATCTGTATCTTGCACGCATCGGCTTCAGCGGACATTAAGCAGAATTTTATTTTCAGATCGACTGCGTTTAAGATGAGTTTATGCTGGTGGAAAAGGTCACAATGCAGAGGGTCGAGTAATTCCACAGTGCGACTTTGCGCCGTGGACCTCGCGCGTTTTATAAACCCTGTGTTTGCACCATCCAGAGCTCTTGTATTATGCTCACCAGTGACGTCCTTATGAAATAATCCTGTTTGGTTGATAAGGCATCGGGGCTATAGTTCAGAATAGCTTCAATATAGGCTCTGTATGCGTATAGGTTATTAGATTGTGAAATGAGTCTGTCTCCCAATGTAACATCAACCTGATTAAATAGTGTGGCGATGGGGTAGTTGATGAGTGACACCCCTGGGCACCTTGATTTAAAGCTGTGTTATCAGGGCGTACAATTTTGCAGGAAACATACAACAGCGTGTTGTTCAACTCGTAGTAGTGTTCGCCACTCGCTGCGATGTAGAATTCGAGTGGCGCTGTCTCTGATAGGGCCGCTAAGGGTTGAACCTCGACGTATAAACTTTTTTCAATACTGGTCTGCGTCGGCGGTACATCAAAAAGATCCAACTCAGATTTTGCACATTCTGACGACTCGCTGTGTATGAAAGCCATTGTACGGATTAAAAAGATATCACCGGCGCCACGTTGTGTTGTTTTTCTCTTTTTGCAACGTCTGTTGCTACTTTTGTTTAAACAGGGTATACCCCACAGCGGAAATGTCGCGTTGCTCTTCCGTTTTCTTTTAACGCCGCCCTTAGTCGTGTATATTACACCCGTACCATCCTGATTTGTGTTGCGCAGTTTATCCATAACAGTTGTGGATACACGTCCCATAACGTCTTTTGCTATACTCCGAGCGGCGCTCTTTACATGCGGTTTAACTATATCCAGTCCACGTCTGAGGAGCGGTACAGCTTTTCTGAACAGACTTCTAAAAATACCACCTAGACCACGACCGTACATATATGCGGTGCCGTGAAAGCCCGGCAATCCATTACCCACTCGGGCTTTATAGTAAGCGGAGTAGATTGCTGGATCCCCGTAATTTTTAACAGCCACCATCTTTGGTTACTTAAAAAAAAAATGAGCCTTACGCGGTCTAAAGTGTAACTTCACGAGCGCTTTCCCAAACTTGAATGCGATGTTCTCGTTTTGATCGTTCTTTATCTCAATCGTTATGGTGTCAAAATGTGCTTTGCACAACGGTAGGTAGTCGGGTTTTACATTACGACATGAGATCATTTCAATGTTGCATCCTTTTATTTCAACATTGCGCAATAGCGGAACAAAACTATCGCCGACCCTTTGATGCGCGACAATGTCAGTGTATACGTAAAACATATACTGTCCACTTTGAATATCGACGCATGGCACAATATTTTTAGTCCTAGGCTGTAATCCTAGAATTCTTGTCAGCTTGTCGCCGGCTATGAGCTGATACACCTGATTTTCATCAAAAGAGATGGCTCTTTCTAACGGGTCATAATATAGCTTTAACGACTCCTGAAACTTATGGCAGGAAAATTCTGTGTTAATTGCGGAAATAAGCTGCTCCACCGTTTCGTAATAGCCGGGCTTTATGTACATGTTCACACCCGCACCATTTTGCTTACCGATGAATATTTTACAATCGCGTAAATCCAAAGTGTTCCATGTGTGCGGTTATTGTATTTCGGTAAGAGCCACCGGCAATAATATCACCATCCATATCTGCTAATGTATAAAGCGGTTTAAGACCTCTAGTGTTCACACTGTGTATTACAAATATTTCATCTGTAAATGACTGCTCATAACCTTTCAAAAACATCCTTGAATCTTGAAACTCGCACATGATCACCCACGTCTAACTTTGGTGCTATTTTCTTTGTTTTAAAGTAGCGTCCGTACATGTTGTTAAATACCTGCAATGCATTAGTGACATTCGCTTCTGCGGGCATACATTTTATAGTTCTGTGATACGTGTGATTATAGTTGTAAATCAAATCTTGCAATACATCTATATATCTGAAGGTATTATAAGCCGTGAAATAGCGCCACATACACGCTTTTAGAGTTCTATTGAAGCGCTCTATAACAGCCGCCTTAACATCGTTGTTCGTAGTGAAACGTTTTATCCCGTATTTCGCTAACAGTTTTTTCAACGTCTTATTCTCAAATTCCTTGCCTTGATCAGACTGAATTTTTTCTGGTATAAAGCCCTCTTCAAATATTGACTATAATGCTTTAGTCACATTTATAGCATTTTTTGTCATTAAACCGTGAGCCCAGGCTCTTTTGCTGAATATATCTATGACTGTTAAAACGTATTTACACTCATCATTGTATTTAGCAAGGTCTATTAGCGACACTAAATCCATCTGCCATTGATTATTAATATTTGAAACAGACCATATTCCTTTTAAAACGTTTTCTTGCGGGCACGTGTAGCGTATAAGTATCTTCATGGTTTAAGCATTTTTTAACATCCTCTCTTAAATTTTGATTTGTTGGCATTATAAAAACTTATCAACCCGCATAATGCACCCGGCTCCTTTGGTGTCAGATATAAACTGCTTATCTTCTGTCTTTGATTAGACATTTCAGGCTTTTATTCAGCTTCTCCTTTAAAACATAGCAATTGACATCAAATGTATATCAGTAAGGAATGGTGTGGAATAAAGGGATATCAAAAAGGGTGTGAAAAAGGGGCGTGAAATTAAAGGACATAAAAGGGGCATGGTACCTGTCAAAAAGGTGTTTGATGGAATGTATATACTCTTACTACTGATTTCATCTAGATTCACTCATTTTCACGCTCTATAAATCACTACTTGTTTTATTCTTCAGGTTTACACCTATTCACATAATGCCGTGAGCCCATTCATTGGTTCCTCATTTTCTGTTCCTGTGCTCGTTTTTCATTGTTATTGATATAGCCGACCACATATCTCCTTCATCATATTTACTCTATAGAATATTAATTTATTTTTATCTCTACTTAATACAATTATACTTTAATCTAATTTTATTTCATCTGGTTTATTATTACTTTTTATTTTTACCCTCAATACCATTCTTAATTTAATATAACTGGTTGCAAATGATCCATATTCTATTTTATTATTTTTTATCATTTACTATTTTAGATTGTCTGGTTTATTTTTACTATTCTCTATTTTATTTTAAGAGTTATTTTCTGTACATTATATCTATGGTCTTGTCCATATTTAATTTTATTTGGTTTAAAAAAAAATTTCACTCATTTTAATGTCTATTATCTCTGCCTTAAAGAATTACATTTTCTTACTAAATGGCTGCTCACTCTAGAGTTACTTGTCATCTTTATTTTTGAAAGGTCTCCTGATTGTTTGGCTCTCCAGCAATCCCTATCTTGATATCGGATATAGTTACTGTTTCAACGGTGGTATATATTAGTTGAAATATCCGTATTCCATAGTATTTTTACTTTAGATTTTAGCTGATTGTTAATTGGTTTATTTGAATGTCTTTTGTGTCATATTCCTGATCCCCCGTTCGATTATACGCAACTGTTTGCCTAATTAATGAAGTACCCTCCCCTTAAATAAGCTGGAAGGAGCATGGACTATTCACTGCTTGATAAAGTACCTTGAAGGTACGAAACGCGTCCCCTTGCTGCATAGGACACGTTATTGGGACTTAACATATATACCAGCTATCCATACATGCGGTGCCGTCCCCCATCCCAGCTCTCTGCAAGTCTGAGCCGTTATTGTTAAGCTGCCGACTGGACCACTACGGTAATTTATTACCCCTACTGCCTCCAACTGCTGACTTCACTGTGAAAGGAGTTTACCTTTATCATCGGACTAGTGCCATGGTCCAATATCTCCACTACCTTCTATCTGCCGACTCTGCTGTGGAAGGAGTCAACTTATTCAATCTCTGCTTGCTGCAACCTCCTATAGCTCATGTCTCCAGGTCATATCTGCTTTAGCCTGTTGTATTGAGACGACGTCTACCAAGAATATCCACCCATTTAATTCACCATACACATCCTGTACCTATGTGCCTTAACCTGCAAATAGCTTGGATACAATTTACCACTGTGCAGTGTTGTGTGTTTAGACTCATATCACTTGCATAGCAACTAGTTTTGGACTGTCCACCCAATTCACAGCTACTCTTCATTCCACTGGGATTAGATTAGGTGAACTTTGCATCATCTGTTATAGGGTAATTATCACCTGTGTGTCCACTTCTATTGTTAACCAGTGTCTATGTGGTTTATGTTTTATCTATTGTTATCCATCATTGCTGCTTAACTCCTGCGACTGCTCATTCTACCTCTGAACATTCACTTACGTGGTCCTATGCTTTACAATTTATTTTATCCCCCTTTTAATTCATGTGTATTTAATAAATTGTCATTTATTGCCTATATACCAGCATTGATTCATTTATCCATCACAACTAACTTTTTTAAATCTTTTAATATACATCCCTTGTGCTGCATAAACTCCTTTTTCCTTTGATTCTGTTACTAACTGCAGGTGGGTTCCTGCTTTTTTGCTAGCTGCGGTATTTATATTGGTGGTAGCGCAGTCTTTGTTTTTTATAGGATGGCAGTAGCAGTGGGGTCATCAGCATAATTGGCACTAGTCCCAGGGCATAAGGTATGGTACAGGGAAGACACACCCCTTTGAGATGAAGCAGGAAGCTATGCCGGCTGGTTGGTTCCCGGTTTGCCTCCCTGGGGTATGCCATTATGACAGGGGTTGTGTTCTTGCATTGACCATTACCCTCCAGAGTATTTTCAGGGGGTTCCTGTCCTCCGTTACAAGTTGCCTCCTCTTCGCTGACTCCCTACAGACTATTGGCACCACATTTTTTTACGGTTAAATTCATAGTTCATTTATTTATTAATCAATAGATCTATGCCCCCTTTTTAAAAGTTATTGTTGTCCATATGATCATTTTCTGTATGCATGTTGTGAATGCCATAGTCAGCTGTTGGTAGTTTATAGAAATACTGATACATAACCATGTGCCATATTACATTTCTGAGATCACTACTAAATTCCTATGCAATTTTCAGACGTTTATATAACATGTGAAAAATGAATTCATAAGAAATGACTGCTCCCCCTACAGGTGTTCTGTGAAATGACAGCAACATAACAACGAGGAGAGACTGTACTTCCAGCATATGTGGGTGGACTATAAACAGGGATTTGGTAATCTTACAGGTAAGAGCTTGTTACATCACCCTATGTGACTGGACTGTGATACAGATGCACTATGGAGAGGATGGGCTGTCATTCCAGAAAATGTGGGACGATGAATGTGGAGTTGGAAATCTTGCAGGTAAGAGTTTGTAATGTGACCTTCTGTGACATTGTCTCTACGATACAATGTGTGACTGGTATAGTGTGATAGTATTGCTACAGAGTTTAATATGCAAAAGGTTCTCCATAAGGGCTGTGTATAGACTTTGTCACATTAACTGTAGATAAAATGTTTAATTTTGTTTTATTCAATTATTGCAAATGTTGAATTAGTTGCCATAGGAAACACTCCCTTATCATATTGTTGATATATTGTATTTAATGACTGACAGATTCATCTCCTGCCCAATCCGGAACACAGACCCAGCACTCTGCGAATCAGCATTGGGGACTTCTCTGGTAAAGAAGCGTATGCTGTATACAGTCCCTTCAGTGTTGGGGATCAGAGTGACTTCTACCGGCTCTCAGCAGGAGAATACTCGGAAACAGCAGGTAAGTTACCAGTGTATAACTATTCTTCCTGGGTGATACAATGTAACAATATGGGGAGGGGATAGAAACAGAATGGAACAAGTCCCCAGCAATATAACAAAGCAAAATAGAAAAAAAAAAAATAATAATGCTTATATTATATTCCTTATTGCAAGAGACATTTTGGAGATGCTGAGTTTGATGACACCAACCAAAACGGCAGTTTTTTTAGGAGTCAACCGATCAACCTGTCAAGTTGAGGATATCATGTATTTCAGTTGCAGTATCATGCAGTGGTCTGGTGGTGGTTTACTGCCTGTGAATCAGCCAATCTGAATGGAGACCGGCACAGTCCACCAGAGAATATGTAATGGGCGTCCTCTGTATCTTGGCCAACATAGGCCCAACAAGTCCATCAAATACAGAAAAATGTTTCTGGTCAACCAATAGCGCTGGCCTGGCATAAACCCCTATATAAGGACATTGGACCGTGCTCAGAATTAAGAACGTCTGGTAATTTACGCACGCAAAGTGCGTAAGTGAGTTGATTTATATTTAGTGCACATGTGCAGACCATGTAGTTACGAAGCGTAATTGGAATGATGCGTGAGTAAATTCCGTACGTCCAAAAACGCGTGCGAACATAAAAGGTCGGACGGATTATTATTAAGTAGGCGTCAGTCAGAACGTAAATAGCAAAGAATGGGCGTGGTAATGTAGTAGACGTGCGGTTGTATTTGCGAACGTTTCACTTCCATCACATATACGTGCGCTACTGATAAGGTTGCTTTAACACGGAAGTGTTCCTTAATTCGGCACTTTTGCAAAATGTACTTCTTTTGTATTAACGTATGGATCTATTACAAACGCACGGAAAAGATTCTTAAATCTGAATCCGGTCCATTGTGCATATTATATTTCATTACTTCTGTAAAACTATGAGTAACAGTATCACTGAATTTTACAGTAAGATGTAAATGTAAACATTAAATGACAACCCCCCCATGGCACCCTTATCTATATACATAGATTTTGTATAGATTGTGCCACAGGGCCCCTGCTTTGAATATAGATACGGTGATTGCTACAATGTAGGTGAGCATTGGCTGGGACTGAGAGATTAATCTCCTGACCAACCAGGTACACAGACCCAGCACTCTGCGAATCAGCATTGGGGACTTCTCTGATTAAAGAAGCCTATGCTGAGTACACTTCAGCGTTGGAGATCAGAGATACTTCTACCGGCTCTCAGCATGAGAATACTCGGGAACAGCAGGTAAGTGACCAGCATATAACTATTCTTCCTGGGTGATATAATTAACAATATGGGGAGGTGGATAGAAATAATAGAACATGTCCCCAGCAATATAACAAAGCAAAATAGAACTAATGCTGTATTCCTTATTGCAGGAGACTGATTCCTCGGAGTTCCCAAATATAATGGCACCAGCCAATATGGCAGCTTTTTTTTTTTTTTTTTTTTTTTCGACATTTTCC